>CM033635.1:26543783-26772082 GCA_019453435.1 Rhinogobius similis
ATTATGGAATGATATTTTTTATTTTGTTTCCAAAAATAAAAAGATAATTGAATACAAAAACCAATTGATTAATATGTGGGCAAAAAATCACCCAGCGCTAAAGTTTGCTGCACTAAATGTCCTGTTTGTTTTTAACACACTATTGCTTGCAACACATTTATTCCAATGAGCTTGCCAAATCATAGATTGTATATAGTTCACAATATTGTTATTCTTGCAAATTACAATTATTGTAACATCCCTAAATGCAACTTTGTCAAGAGGATGTACATTTTTCTCAGCATACCCTCACTTGAGGGTGTAAGTGCACACGGTTCTCTTTGACATTTCAAATATCTTAAAATAGCAGTCTATGCAGGTCAAGCTATAAATGAGATATTGCCACAATGTAGTTACCTTCTCTGTCGATCCACTCTCATGTCGCTCTGCTTGACAGGGCAGGAAATCGGTTCCATTTCTGCTTTAATTCATTTTGATCAAACATGTCGCTCCCAATCAGCCTGACTTGATTAGGAGATGCATGTACGTATCACAGCCCACCAAGCAGGTAATGGCTGACGCACTCGCGCTCATATTAGAGTGTGGAGTTTGTAATTGTGTGGGAAATGGGCATAGAGCACACAGAGATAGGCTAGATCATATTTCCTCTTTAGAATGAACGCGTTTTCTTAGGATAGGTCAAATGACCAAAATGTTTGTTGTAAAAAAAACTTTTATGATTCAAGTTTATTAAAGGTGCACTTTGTAACCTTTTTTGAGAAGAGTCCGCCACTTGCTGGATAGGCTCCATGCAGAAAACCAGATGACGCCTCCAAGTTACAGGTCAGACCTGTGGAGAGGTGACCCCTCTCACAGTAAGACTGTGTTTTTCAAGGTATTCTTAGCAACAAAAATACCTCCAAACGTATCTACCTTGCACTTATTTAGTAAATGTCATACAGTGAAACATTCCAGGCAAAGCAGTAACGTATCCATAGAGACAAACGTGTAGTGACCCTTCACCGGACAAGTCTTCATGGGGGGTATTGTATGGGTATTGAAAGAGATATTGTTCTGTACCGGCATCAGGTATAGTTTTGGAACTATTTTGAAAACATTACACCCAGCCCAACCTTTTTATATGAATATATTACTATAAGAAGTTAAATCCTCTGATCTGTCTGACATGGCTCTGATAGTGTCATGGAAAAATACACATAGTGAAAAAGAGTCTGTCCTTATCAAATGAATCATAATTGAAAAATATGCTGTAAAGAGAGTTTAGGGCAGCGTAATATTTTTTTGAGATTGATGCTTGAGGTCCATGGAGGTTATTTGCGCAATATATTAAGCTGAAAAATGGTGACATTTTAGTTCTGACAAGGCTGCAGAGGTGCTTGTGGGCATATGAAACCTAATGTAGCTGTCACTGCATTACATTACTATATGCACTACAAGGCCACAATACACTTGTATTATTACACAGGTAATAACAATATACAGTTTATTGTAATTGTTAATCAGCTAAATCTATTCTGAACTGAAAGGCTAAAAATAAATATGCATAGACGTACACACAGCAGAGGCCTCAAAGTTCTTTCTAATATATTTATTGTGAATGGAGAACTAGACCACAACAAGCTGTGAATAAACCAGGTTTTTAACTAAGCCAGGTCCTGAACCAACACAAATCAGGTCTAAACTAGAGCTAAATAAGAAAGGCCCAAGAATAAGACATTTTTTGCTCTTGTTAAGGTATTTTTTTTCAGTATTACAATTTGAAAAGTCCAACATATGAAATCATGAATAATCCACGGGTGTCATAGATTATAATTATATAGCAGACAAAAACACAATGTCTTCTATAAACTATAAATCCATTTTGAGAGCTCTACTTGTATTATAGCCACACGTGGGAATTTCGCCACTTGCTTGTCCTAATTGAGATGTCATTGGGCTACTCTGCCTGGAATGTTCCACAGTATGGCAGCAATGTATTTATGTTTCATTTATTAAATTATAGGTGTTTTAGTGCAGTAAAAAACAGACAAGCATCTTATATAGTGCACCTTTACAATTTATATAAAAAAAATCATGTATTCTTATCCATCTTTAAAGTTCAGAGTTGAGTATGTATCAGTATTGCACCTTCTCCAGTCACACTATGAGACTGCTCAGCTGTAAAAAGACATCTATTCCTGCCTCTAGCTCATGTTCCAATGTGCGGAATTGTATTTACACTTATCTGTGTCGCTCGCAAAATTGGAAGCACTAATGCATTTTTCATATTTTTAGAATCTCATCAGTTTCATGTCTCTCTCTCTGCTCTCATAGAAATGTGTTATTTTTCCCTTCTCACGTCTATTTTAATGCTAATGCACGTGCTCCTCTCCTGCTCTTAGAGAAATGGGTTGTCGGCTGCCGAAGCTAAAGAAAGCTGAGGAGAGAACCAGCCCGGGCAACATCTACTCCACACTGCGGCGCCCCCAGGTGGAGACCAAAGTGGGCGTGGCATACACCTACCACTTCCTGGACTTCATGCTGGGCAAAGAAGGTATGGTGCCACACAGGCTTGGGGGCATGTTATTCCATATGCTGGGATGATTCTTTTTTATGTCTGCATTTTCTGCTCACCTCATGTCTACTTATATCCCATGTGTGAAAACTTATTAACACCTGCTTCAAAGTGATTTGTGCTTTAAAAAGTGCTTGTCAGGATTTAGTACTGCTTCTGTAGATACATTTGGACATAACATTTCTAAGATTTGAATGTTTTTGGCGAGCCTTTAGTTTGGAGAATTTATTACACAGACAAGCATACAGACAAGCTTGTAATTTTTGCCTACCAATTGCCTACTGTTTATTTTGAATTCAAAGCAAACACAGAATTCCCTCAACGTAGGCTGTCACAAAGTCCTGTTTATATTTTGAAATCTTTTGTGTGACCAGGAGAAACTTTATTCACTGAGATACAATACAAGATAGTTTTGTTTTTTGCCACAATACCACTAATAGTCCAGTCAGGAGTGGGTAGAGTAGCCTAGAATTGTATTTGAGTTTTCTTCAAAATAGTATAATTTATTACAAATCATAAAAAATGCACAAAATGTGCTCTTTTCAAAGGATAGACAAAATGAGAACAACTAATCAAATCTGACGGAGCGATGCAACACAAATGTTCAAATTCTTTTATATTGCCAACATAAAGCTTTGTCTTTTATAGACTTACTATGGAAGGAGTAACCAAAATGTTTATATCAGTAAGAGTTCTGTTACCCTGTAAAACTCAAGCAGGATCAGACAAGACATCATTTGATATCGTTCATACGTAATAAGTAAAGTATTCTATTCAGTTCACATTTGGCCTTACCATTTTTAATTTATTTCATTTAATATTTTTGCTGTCATTATTGTGCTGCCTTTTCAAATGATGATTTCTCAAGAGGTACAGCTTACCAGCACCCTTTTTCTTTTGTCCAAGCCAAATGTAAACACACAGAGGGAAACGAGTCACAAGAGGGGTTGGGTTTGTCCTATCCCTACTGAGTACAACCCACCTCTCATAGTACACTATAAAGAATGTTACTTAAACACTATTTACAGTATGTTCTAATATTAAAATGTCCCAAACCAGTTCCAGTACCAGTAGCCCCAAACTTTTTGATTACCTGCTGATGCAGAGTACCAATACTGAGGTCAAGACCTTGTTTTTAGCAGTGTTAATACAGTAACAGTTGTTTTATAGGAGTTTTATTATATAGCATAATTTGTGACTCTCGAATACTTTTGTATCTCTACTGTGGTCAAGTTATTTTACCTGCTGCTCAGCTGAGAGTTGATTGAGAGCGTGGGATCGGTTCTTGATAATAATAGTACAAACACAGTATCTAGTCAATACCCGATACAGGTATTGATATTGGTGCATTTTTGTAAAAAAACAAACCACTTGTCTATTTTTTAAATAAAATACTAAAGATGAGCAATTTGAAAATATATCACAATTTCTATTTTATCTTAATCTAGCTTTTCCTATTTTATTTACTGATGTAAGTTAACTAAGTCTATTTGCTTCTTCTGAAAGCAAATAAAACTCTTCACCATAAACAGATTGTAGTTGAGAAAAGATATTTATCTTTCAAAAGTAGATATACAATTAATTGTTATGAGACCGGTTATATCATGCGGCCTCCCTTTACTTTATTTCCTGAACTACATAATTATCACCATTTAAAGTATTATATAAAATGGACAGACAGAGCTACTGTACTCTCTCCATGTCTGCAGTGCTTCCAGTCTGGAGGTTTAAGTCTAATCCAAATTAATTCTCCCTAAATGACAGTCTGTACAGAACACACACATTTTGTTTCTCTGCCATGCTCGACTCTGTGTGTGGGCAACTCCGAGACAACCCACATCTGCTGCCCCCTCTTCATGCATTTCAATAAAATGTTTAGGTCAGCAACTCCATGAGCGCACAGCTTTATTTACCCTTTATTTATTTATTTACTACAAGTAGCTTGGGGCAGAACGTGGCTAAGAAGCTCAACTCCTCTGCAGCTCCTGTTGCTGACAGTTCAAAGACTTCTCTAATTCTCAAATTCAGCTGTATTGTGTGCTCTGTAGCTGTACCCTTCAACATCCGCACTTGCCTCGTAGATATTATACTAATGCTGATATATGTTCGCCTTGGGAGTAAGTGCGCAGGTTATTTTTTTTTCCATAAAAAAAAAACATTTTTATGCTTGCAAATATGAAAAATACTGTTTGTTTGCCTGTAGCTGTGTGAACGCTGGGAATTCTCCAGAGGCTTGTAGCTTCTAAAAATACTAATTCTTCCATTGTATTAGCCTGCGCAGAGATGAGAGAGTCAGAGAGGCGTGGAAGAGATTTATAAAACCCATCTTACAGCTTCATGTAGCTCCATCAGCCGACATGCAAAAGCAGGTGCAAGGAGCTTTACCAAAGTCCTCCTCCAATGCAACAGTGTAGCAGACAGCAGGCACGGCGAGCAGCCAAGTGACAAGGCCCCGTTTGCCAGTCGGCTTCATGTTTAAGCCAGACTTGTTATGTTTGGCAAATGAGTTGAGGCTGCGGAGTTGGCCGGGGAACGACAGTAAAGGGAGATCTGGCATAGTGGAACGTTACTACGGACCAAAACTCATCACAGGCTTGAGGAGAGCTCTGCCTTTCCTGAACGTTGCTTAAGGCAGAAAGTGGCTAAATTGTCTAATCGCGTCCAGCAGCCTGTAGATGGACACATGCACACAAACTGGTGATGTCCAAAACCCATCCCTTGTATATAATGTACTATACAGCGATTATAGTGATTGCTCCAGAGGAGTCTGAATGGCTAATGATTAAGACTGCCCATCCTGAGTCTCATGATCAAATGTAATGAACAAGTGTGGAATAGACTATGGTGCATTTGTCATGTTACAAAATGAAACTGACTTTTAAACTGTATACAACACTAGAGTCAGGTAGCTTTCAGTTTTTTGGGGGTATCAGTGCTTGATCAAATTAAGTTTCAAGTACTAGTAACTTAACACTTTTCTCTGCTACCTATTGCTGCATTAATCATTATATTGAATGATAAATTAAAACTATTTATTTGAAGAAAACTAGTGAAACTGTGTAGTAACTTTCTGTAGAGCTCTACTAGGACCAGCCAGACATCAAAAGTTGTTATCAAAAGAATAGTACCATTTTATTTATTTATATTTTGGTACCAGTAGTACTTTAAGTTTTTTTTTTGTGGTACCTAACTGATAATGGTACCCACCCAGCCCCATGAATGAGCAACATGATCAAATAAAACTTGGCTGGCTTTCCGTTCACAGTCATAAACTTTCAGCAATGTTGATTTTGCCCGAAGACACAACAGCAGCATGTAAAGCTTTGCACTGTTGACCCTCTAGCTGGTAGACAATTGCGTAACCCATTGTGTTATTGCTTGTTTGAAAGAAATTAGTGGCACATGTCTGAGTGATTTAGCATTCTCACTTTGCAGAAAGAAGATTCCAATTAGGGCCTTTCATTTCTGTGGGGGACTTAGGACATTCTTCCCAGCCCCATCAACCCAAAACATGCATCCTCCAGCCTGGTAGTCTTGTCCAAGCTTAGCTCAAGATGATGTCTCCGCGAGCGCAGCACTGTGTCTGCCCACTGCTCCAGACAGGTTGAACCTGCAGCATTCAAGAATGAGTCAAATGCTGAAAACTAATTTCCCCTGGAGAATTAAAAATGTATACCTTAATCTTAAGAAAAACAAAATTAACATTTATTGTTACCCAATCTTTTCCACTTTATGGCTTTGATAATGAAATCGTTGCCTTTTTACAAATGTGTCATATTTTCTTTAATCAATACAGTGTTTCCCTTCAGGGCAAATCAGTCTCGTACGTTATTTGTTGTTTTTGTTTTCGTTTAAATCAGCTATACCAGTCTCCTCCAATGGTTTTTTTATAGCAATTTCAGGCCATACAGCAGCAGCACCTCATCACGGACTATGTCAAGGAAATACAATAGTGTCTAAAGCTTACATCGATTTGGGGGTATGGACTTTTCTCTGGTAGAAATGTGTTCCTGTAAGCAGCCATGACCGCTCATTCACACTCGCACAAAACACTTAGAGCAGTTTGTCAATAGAGTTCAGCGTTATCTGGGAGCAGACAGGCAGGTCATTTATATGGAGAAATCACATGACTCCACCTGAGCTGCTTAAGATATCCTCGGCGTGTGGATAAAAGCTGTGGTGTGAATGTGTCTGCGCTCTCCTCTCCTGCGCCGCTGATGGAGCGCTGTCCAGAAGTGGAGGATTCCTGGAGGATTATCTGATTGTTTGTCCAGATTGAGAGAGCTCATTCCCAGCAAAGGGATTTATTTGTGTTCTGTTGTGTGTGTGGGAGGTAGATAGAGGAATGTGTACGCGGGGCCATGACATTGAGGAAACCCACGGTCAAAGCATGCTCTAATTGAATTTACCTTCCATTAATAATATTATTCCCCTGCAGGGTGGCTCGATGACTGGGCCACAGTGCTGAATGGAGCAGACAATAGTGGGTATGAGCCTCCAAGGCATGTGAGGCCGGAGAGATGGATTTTAAAGTAACTCCCAAGTATTTGTCTGTCTGGGACAAGTGCCTAATGCCAGGGTGGAGTGCAGACGCTGCACTATAGAGGCTAACAAACTGAACCCCTCACTGCTTAGTCAAACAAATGCTAATAACTGGGCTGCTCTGCTCTTTCACTCCTCTTACGTCTGTCCGATAAAGAGTTCAAATCATATGGTGACTGTATTATATACCGGTATTTACATATTATTGGGAATGCACAAAAGGAGAAACAAAAGTTTAATTAGTACGTCATTTATTATAATTTTTTTTAGATAACAATGTTGTTTTACAGTTTAATGTTAGAGTTTAATAGGGCTGAATGATTTTGACAATATATCTAATTGCAAATTTAATTCCAAATGCAATATTCGTCAAACATTTTTCTTTTAATAGCTGGATTCTTTTCAAAGTGCTCATTTTAAACAGGAGCATTAACATTTAGAAGAAGAGTGAAATCCGAACCACTAAACTAATACAATAATCACATGCATTTTAAAACACGTTTGTAGAGGGTTAGCAGCTTTTGTACATGAAAAGACAAGATATTGTTTTGTTTGCAAAAGACTTAATTATAATGTAAAATTGTATAAATATAATAGAAATAATTGCAGTCTTTGCGATTTGCAAACCACCATTCAAATTGAGATTTCGATTAGATTGCGATACAGCTTACAGCCCAACTATATGCAACCATTAGCCTCTTTTAGTTTCAACTGTTTCCCCCATCCACTTAGTGCCTTACACTTGTACTTGTACTTGTACTAGCTAACACTAAGATATAGTCTGGAACTATATATAAAAGAATAACAGAGTACTGAGAGTTTTGGCTAATCTCTAGGCAATAATATAGTACTGGTGGTGGTTTCCGCATGGTTCTCACCAAAACCCATCCACACTGTCTCTTTTTTCCATTCTGCTACTGCACTAGAAGCGAAACAAGTGTCTGGTATAGTCACAGGCAGTTGTTGCACCTCATGGTTTTCATTCATCGATGCTTCTGATTGGACAGAAATAGTGTTATGTTCTTAACTGTATTTGTCTCTTTTATTAATTTAACAGTTCATATTTCAGTCTTCTTTAAAATGTAAATGTTCTTTGTCTGGAAATTATGGAAATAAAAGACAAATCACAATAGCAAAATTAGCTTAATCATAATATGAAAATTTCCAAAATGTGTTTCTTTGCTTTTTAATACAATTTAATTTTTAACCTTCACATCAAAATGTCATTTTTGTCCTTTTTTTAATGCCAGGAGTGTTTTTTGTGTTTTTTTAATGAGGAAACAACATTGTAGCCAGTGAAAATTGTCAGTTTTGCTTAATGGGCACTTGAAAAAGCACAATTTGCTCTTTGCCATTTTCATTTTGTAAAAGTAGTTCACAGTGGAAAAAGGAATATGAGCAGAGGAGGAATGACTTATTGCCGGCTTTGGGGACATGCTTACTACTGCAACTTGTTTAACTTGACATCAGCAGCTATTATGTTGCCAATTTCATTCAACTTTTCCCTATCCAACTGTGCAGCCCAGAATCATCTCCTATTCTGACGCATTTCTCATCTGTTCCAGAGCAAATGACCCTTTAGTAGGCACCGTAATCTTCCATGTTATTCTCCTCTCCACCCTGACACGCTGCATGAAGTTACGGTAACTGCGGTAACGGGGCTGACATTCTACCTGTGCTCCACTCCGATAATGAGCAGATGAAATAGAAGGCAGAGAAACACGGAGCGAGACGGAAAAACACAAGAGGTGGAGAGGGAAAAAGTGTGGAAAAAGGGCAAAGTAGAATAGAGCCTGAAAGGTGTAAGAGTTAGAGAGGGTGAGAGAGGCTAGAAGTGTGAGAAGAAACTAAGAGCGAGATAGGTGTGACTTGTTTCACACTGAGCGCTGGCTCATTAAAACCTAATACATGGGAAGTGAACTGGTGACGCTGAACTTTGTCCAGGGCCAAACATAATCTGTTGAATGTAGGATAATATACAAGACCTGATTATATAGACCTGTCATCGTAATATCTTGACTTCTCATTTTATAAATGATGATAGACAATACTTTCTGTTTGTAAGAAGCTGCACAAGGAATCACATTTGAGATGAATGGTGCATTTATCAAAGTCTGCAATATTGTAGGTAATATAATGTATTTCAAATGTCTTCTCTTTATTACTGAATATTACTCTGGCAGTAGATATAGAAGTTATAGATGTGAAGGAAAAAAGCCTCTGGTTGTAGATGACATGGAGAGGCTGAGAGGTGGTTTTGCTGCTGTGGTGGATACGTGGTGGTTCAGGGTCGTGGCTGAAGTGGCAGAAAGAAGCATTTGTATGAATGACTTGAAAGGTGAGAGGTGGAGATAAGTTGTGATTGGTGGATAGTGACACACGCAAAGGAGGTAGAAACAAAGAGAAAATACTGTCTTCTTTTACCCTTAAGTTAAAACTACGGTAAATAAATTACTGCTGTAACTTGAAATGTTAAATAATTAATGTGTCTTCATTTTGTGCATAGTCCTATCCTGGTCTGTGGCTGTTACTCAGGGCTCATAGATCTATCATTCAGAAAGTTTGATTTCATGGTAATGGTGTCAATTAGGGCTGTGCAATTAATTACATTTTAATCAAGATTCAGTTTCAGTCTTTCCTTATCGTCAGTGATCAGCTTAGATTCTACAGCCAAACAGTAAGTAAAAGCATGTGAATTGGAGCAAAGTTTAGACTCTTGAGGAGGAAATTTAGCTATTTTTTGTCTTCAATTAAAAGTCTCTATTGTTTATTTTTAGGAAATACAGTAATAATAATAATAATAATAATAATAATAATAATAATAATAATAATAAAATGTCATGTTGATTGTTCACAATATTTGACTCAATTTAATCTTATTTTACAATATTAAATCTTTAACATAAACAATACATAGTTTTAATAAATGCCATTTAAAAAAAAATCTTCCTCCAAAGTCAGATTTCTGCTCCAAACCACATGTTTTTACTGGCAGAGGATTGGCTGTGGACCTCTCAATTAAAAACCCCCAACAAAAAACAAAAAAACCTGACCATTGACTATTGTAACGGAATGAATCTCAATCTTGATTCGAATTTGATCAATTGTCCTATCACTAAGATTTATTTTCGTCAGCTCATATTCTGCATATAGTTATTTTCTTATCAACTGAGTACAATCCAGTAAATTGAGTGAAGTTAACTGTAATTAGTGCGACGTGTTAATTGTCATTGTAAAGTGTGAGCGTTAAAGCGCTCGGTTAGTGTCTACAGCTGACTGCTCTGTGCTCTGTTTACTGAGACTGAGGTGTGACAGGCGTCAAACTGCTCTAATCAACTGCTCCATCTACATAAATATTAGTCATTTGTACCGAACACTGCAGAGCCACAGCAACAACAACCAAGAGGAGATTGAGTCCTCGTACTGAAGTCAACAGTTTAGCTGTGTAATCAGAGTGGCCTTATTTGTCCTGGCACAGTGTGTTCTGGGTGCTTATAAAAAGCTAAGGCCAAAATGATTCATGCCACAAATCTGCTGGATGGAAGGGAGGCAACAAAGTTACTTTACACAATGATTCAACTTAATGACTGCAGACAAAACAACTTTAATTCCAAATAATGTTAGGCTTAACTGCATGATACATTTTTTTTTTCTGATATCTACCCTTTATTGTCTATTAAAAGGTGCAATGTGCCACATTGCTGCTCACTTATGGAGAAAGTGTCACAATTTTGATTGAAATAATAATACAAATTAGGGGTGGGCGATATTGACAAAAAATAATATGTAAATATTCTTGATAACATTAGACAATATTAGATCAATCCAATAGTAATGTGTTAAGACATGTCTTTAAACGTGTTAGTTGAGGTTTAATTATACAGACAAATGTGACATTTCTAATCACGAAAATTCACCTTATACCATACTTGTGAAAACTTTTTTCACTGTAGGACATATTTTGAAACATATACGAAGCGGAGGGTCACAGACGATGAAAGTGAAGTGACTCATTTAGAAATTTGCATTTGATGTTGTGTCGCTGAGTCACCACACCTTTGATAAGGCTTTTAAGTCTGTATCACATCAAAATGTTTATTTAGATTATGATGGAATTTTTCAAAATTTTACAGTAAAAAGTACTACTTTTGGTTATTTGGGTCAATTTAACAGGAGGCTTGAAGGCCAACAAAAATTGGTCTGAGAGCCACGTTTGGCTGCTTTGGACACCCCTGCCTTATTTGACTTTTTTCGTTTTTTATTTTTGTAGCTTTTTTTTTTTTTTTTAACTCTAAATGATTTACTCGTTATTCATATTTTAGATTCACAATATTATCTAAATTCCAATATATTCCCACCTCTGTATCATTTATTAGTTAGTTATTAGTTTTGTGATTCATTTTAAAGCCACTGTAAATTAAATAAGTGTATTTTCTTTAAGTTTTAGGCAGAACAATTTCACATTTTTTAATACACAAAGTTATATATCATCAATTAGAACTTTTTGTTCTGTTTTTACTATTGCTTTCCGATATAGAGATGCTGGATAACGTCAAAACGATGATGCTGAAACCAGTACTTTGTAAAGAACTGTAAACTCCAAACATAAAAGTGAACCACATCCAGTATTAGATGCAGCTGTTTGACTGAATGTCACCTGCGTTAGTAATATAGAGCATAGCATTCCCATGCTAACCCCATTACAGATGCATGCTGTCAGCGTGTGATACTATATCTTGTGTGTGTGTATGAAATATCAGTTCTATCAGGAGAAGAGTGATGGATGAGAGTGTACGAGACACCCGTTTACCAGATCTGTGCTCCAGCTTGAACGCATGAGCGGCCCCACAAAGACACCACAACTGCTGATGTGACAGAGTTCAGGACCCGTCTTTAAATCTTTGTGAAGTTTGAGACCTGCAGGAGAAAATGGGAGCGGAGCCTTGTTGTCTGTGCCTTTGCCTGTAGCGTCACGGCCCTGTAGTCTGCTGCCTCTACACGGTTCCTGGTGTTTACTGTGAACCCTGACACCCTCTGGTTCCTGTGAGCTTCAGATCTTGTTTGACGCAGCAAAGATGTGAATGCAGTTCTTGAGAAAAACACTTGAATTCAGCTGGAGGTGTTATGAATATATTTTGCCTTGTTTGTTGTTTCTGTAAATAATTGTGTTGGCGAAATTTTGTCTGCATTGTTCAGTTGTTAGCTGGCGTGGTAACAAGGGTAAGGTGTATTTTATGGAAGTGACTGCAATAGGGGACAGCCGATATAGATGTTTGTCTGCCGACACCAATAGATAAATTGTTAATAGGATGCTGATTACAAAAGGTTCGTCAGGCTATTGCTATTCTGCCTCTTAACAATCAACTTTAAAGACTGAGTTTGCATAACTCACTTTGATCGACTAATCTACTATTCAAGTGAATTGACGGTTATTTTTCTAACGGTTATTTTACTAATCGATTAATGTAGTAATTATTCTTTCAATCATTCAAGTTGGAGTTTAGATCACAAAAAGAGAGTTTTACTAAATTGGACCCAAACAAAGCTAAAGTGATGCTGCTTAAGGCCACCCTAAAAACCATCATCAAAAAAACACAAACTGTACATGTTTTCGTGTGTCACTTTGATGTAATTCCTGCTGACATAAAACCTCTTCCCTCATGTTTTTGAGTGTGTATAATCCAGATAACAGTATTCAGTTACTTTTTAAGCCTGATTAGTTTTAGACTTTTTCTACATTTTTTTTTTCTGTTATTAAAAAAAACAAAACTATTTTATAAACTCTGCTGACAGGTTTTTTCTTCGGTAATATATGCACGTATAACCAGATCATACAGTCCAATTCAACTTTCCAGTATTTGAGATACTAACAACATTGTAGATATAGTACTATTCTTTTTAAATAGTATAGACAAGGCATTATTACCATCATTACTGTCATATCCCAGAATCTTTTCTGCCTGAAATGGAGCAACAGATCATGGCCTTTGTAGTTACTTCTGCTTTTGCTGCAACAAAACAATGTAAGTATTTAAGCAAAGGAGCTTGTGATGTGATGGGATACACAGTATACTGTAACGGCCCACGATATTATTGTGTAGACATCCCAAATTACTTAGAGATGAGAGAAAAATGGATGATTTCATAATTGCTGTGTTGGAGATATATAAAACTAGAATGATGAGTGTATTGACTACTTTGTATAATAAATAAGTCAATACAAAAAACGTATACAGAAAGCAGTTTTAAAATAAAACAAACTTGCAGTGTAATCTTTTAAGGTATAAGGGTATTTAAAGTGACAAAGATTCAACAGTCCATTCTATTTACAGGCACGTTTTAGCACATTTCTGATTGATTGCCAGAATACCACAATATCAAGATGTATATATGTTTTCTTCCAGTCAGACAGGTCTGAAGATGGCTCGCAGATAGCAGCCGAAATATGTCAAGGTAAATACATCTCGCGCACAAAAAGCTGTCTGACTAGAAGAAAACATATATACATATATATACATTATAAACTGAAGACAAGTTGAACATTACCAAAATAATGCGATATCAAGATGTTTTTTGGTAATATTACCAACCTTTCTGTTATTATAATTTAGACTAGGTTGACAGAACATTAACAATGATTCAGTTGTTAAGCATTCATTTTCTAACCAGAGGGGAACGAGTTTAAACCTGGTATACAGTTATATCCCTGGGTAAATCACTTCACCCACAGTGCCCACACGTCACAGTAATGCAGTCTGTGAAAAGACTGTCTGGTGTAAAAATCCGCTCATTAGCCTCAAAAGTAATGTCAAACTTGCAGTCATATTGGCCAATCCACTACATGATGAACTGTGAGCTCAAAGTATCTGTTAGAGGCTGTTGTTTTGTCCCTGCAATTTGTCATTCAAATCCAGTACTGAGCGTGTGAGCAGATCCTGTTGTGCTGGAGCATTAAAGCGCGTGCTAAGCCTGGGAGGTGATGCATGTAGATCCGTCTCCACCTCCTGCACCTCCAGGCTTATCCCAGAGCCTGCTGGAGGTGCACACGCGTTTCAATAGCCCGCTAATGACTTTCAGAGGTTTAGTCAAGGGATATGTGCCAAAAACAGCCACTGTAAAACACAATCAACTTCCCGGCGCACACAGCTCCCCACTGATCGGGGAATGTGTCCGTGGGCGAAGACAGAGCTGCCACGTCCATGAGATGTGAAGCACTTTGGAGAGCGAGAGGGAACAAAGGGTGCGAGGGTTCACAGAATGTCACAAATAAATGTAACTGAGAAGTGTGTCTGTAAAGCTTGGGGCTTAGACACAGATATGCTAGTGTGAGGCTCTTTGGGCATGATGCAGTCTGTGTTGCCTGTTTTCTACTGTAACTGTTAAAAGCTTTAGTTATACGCTTTAGTGCTCACTGCCTTTAGGCCTGACAGCATGGAATGGTGCTAGATTGCAATATCTTTTTTAAATGTAAATCATCCATCCATCCATTGTCTTCCACTTATCTGGGGCTGGATCACAGTAATGAAGATTGTAGTGTCACAATACAACATTTCAAACTCGATTTTGATACTAGGGAGGAATATACTTGATTCTCTGTCCTGATTTTGATACAATGCTCTTTTTAGGTCAAGGTTTTAGACATAACATTTAAAATGACATTTGTAAAATGTTATCCTGTTAATGTGATTTTTTTTTTTTGAATGAGTTTTTTTTTTTCTAGTTTAAGTATTGATTAGTATCTGTTATTCAATGATTGAGACAACTACAAATCAAGAGCTTTACCTTCTTCACCACAGAGAGAAACAGCATCACTGCAGATGGTAATGTATAGCCTACATTTCATTTCATTACTAAAATGGTGACACTGGCGTTGCTGATAAGTTGTTATGAATGTTACAATGTCTAACTCTCTACAATGTATGGAATCCACAGCATATAAGAAGACTTATAATGGCTTGGATGTGTACTGACGTCGGAGAGCTTTTCAAACTATTTCAATCAACCAAATTTTTTGTTAGTGGTGTAAGGATTTTATTGTGATTTATATGGACAACATTAGAAAGGAGAGTTTTGGGAGGGACTTTTTATACATTTATGTTCCCTTTACTTGTGTATACATAGTTGTTTTTGCTCCTGTGTTCCTGCTTGTGGTTTTGCGTGTGCAGTTTGGGTGAAATCCGTGGTCAGATCACAGAGAATCTCCCACCACCAGCAGGCACTCACTCATACACCACATTTACACGGGCAAGGTGGGTGAAGCGTCTTGCCTAAAGACTCTGACAGTATTTGCACATGTCTGAGCAGGGATCAAACCGCCCCCCTTCTGGTTATAAAACGACTGCTCCACCACCAGAGCCAGTGCCCCCCTTGTAGAATGTTGATGAATGTGATATTGCAGGGACGCTCACTGTTGTAGAAATGCTTCATTTTCAAACATGTAGTGTTATCATTACTGTCATATTCCAAAGGATTAAGATTTGAAAAGCCTTTAATAACTGTAATTTCAAAGGACCATGGTCTATGTAGTTCCCTCTAGTGTTGGGATTTAATATGCTGATCGGGTTGTACAATTTCTAAGTCACAAGAAAAGATGGCAAATAGCTCTTCAAACAAAAGTTACTCAATGGGAACACTGGAGTACTCCAACTTCTTATTTGTAAAAAGATAGTGCTGTAACTAAACATGTTACTTGGTCAGTCACAATAACACATTTTGAAGTATGATATGGCGCTACAGAAAATATCACAAACTATTAAATGAAACTGATTGAAGACGAACTTGAGGAAATTCAATGCAATAGAGTCTTTATTGTCCAAAAAAATAACTTCATCCTTTGTAAAATGTGAAATGTAACCACGCAAAAAGCTCTGTAGTCCCAGATCATGGCTCTAAACCCACAGAGATTCTCCCATGAAGAAAAAACCTCCTGAAGCACGGACAAAGAGAATGCAGCTCAATTTATGGCCTTTCATACATGAATATTGAAGACCATTACCCCCATAGCTTGGCTCTTCTCCTATAGTTTCTTAGGGTACTACTCCTCCCAAGATAATTATTATTCTGGGTTTTTCCCAGTCAACCAGATAAATTACTTCCAACATATAACGCCTCCCAGTTAAGTCCTTATTTACAATCGTCCAACACTATCTAGTTTTACTATCGGTGAAGATGATGTTATCATTTTTGCCCATTTCTCTTGGTCAAGCCCCTTGTTCTTGACACATTCATCCTACAAGCTCAGCAAGTTTCTTTAGCATTAATTCCATTGACCTAGGAATGTTCTAGTTTTCTTTGATCCCAAGTTTAAAATCACTGCCCCTACAGGCCTCATGTCCTTTGTTTCAACTCCTGGTACATGTTCCTTACTGTTGTATTTCTTGCTGCGCAGTAGTTGCTTTTCTTTGTCTAAAACTTTAGCTTAAACACTGCAAAAAAAACTTTGGTGTTACACTCTTCAATATTGTTATTATAATGTTTCATACATTTGTGAAGTGTAAATATTCTTCATCAATACAGCAGTGGAGCAATCCCAGTAAACGCTTCATAAATAAAACATAAGCTGCAATAAATAATAAACTGAATTCAATGCTTAAAGCTGGGGAATAATTCTTTATTCATTAGATTTTAGACATTTTAGTCCACCCCCATATAATACTGTGTATTATAAAAGCACCACTTTGAGTTAAAATCAGACCACTACGTGCTATTTGTATCTAATAATCCATTTTATCAAACACAAATCCAAGAGAAATTAGCTTAAGCATTGTTAGGATTGACAGAGTGTTGGAGGTCCACCCCTGCCTCACTTTGCCATCTGAAATACTAGGCTTTTATAAAGATTCATGCACGTGAATACTGAATACTCGTGATCTACCAAAGATTTGAATACCAACTTGTTCTTTCACAGTTTGAAAATCAAGTAATGCAGCTATATGTGGTCATAGTGTCTTTATTACTTTAAGTTAAGTTACTTATTCTATCCTCCATCAAAAATGCTGATGAATGACAAAAGAAATGAAGAAAATCTACTGCAAAACACAAAAGCTAAAAGTTAGACATAACCAACATTGAGCCCCGAAATATTGTACATCGTTCACTTATATAAGAATAGCATTTTGATGACATACATTAGAGTTACTTTTAAAATTGTAATGGACAAATTCTTTAGGTTTGCCAGAATATAAGCAGCTGTCTGAGAGTTGCACATAGGAGCATGTCTGTGTGGATCACAGAGTGGTTGGAACACCTCAGTATACGTCCTCAGACACGCTCGCACACTTCAGCCATATGTCCCTTCTGTTGGAGAGTAGTGAGAATTGGACACTAGACAGAGGTGTAATATAGCGGGATGGTGTGTCAGTATATAGACACAAATCCAAGGTTTGTGCAGATGAAAGAAGACTGTTAAAGCTTTTTCTATAACGGTTCAGTTAGTGAAACATTCAACATTCAGTCTTAAACAAGGTTATATTATATTCTCTGGCCCAAAAGGTAAACTGAGTACTTAATGAGCCTCCCATTGGAAGCTTACAATGAAAGTGGTCATCTTTTAAGTCAGGGTGCGCCAAAATATCATTCTATTCTGATACTTCATTTGGATATCTAGATGATAAGGGGAGAGTCATTATCAATATACATATTTATGTGTTTTCAACTTTCAATTTGAGAAGATAGAATATTTGTTAATTGGTATGTCAACAGTGCTAATTTTCAATCACTCTAAAATCCATCCATGAATACCTAGTTGTTTGTCTGAGAAACCGTTTTTGACAAATCTACAAATTAGTTTCTTGATGGAGTCAGCCACAGATAAAGTACCATTGAAACAAGCTGCTTATAGCAAATTTTTTGTCTTGTAAGGTTTTATGGACCGAAGTATTTAGAATAACCTTTAATGTTAGAGAAGGACACTGTTAAACTGCGCTTTCACTGTTAAAGTATGTGCAAGGCTAACTAGGGCAAGTAATGCAGTTTTCATTAGATGTATTTTGATGAGCCCTCTGCATAATATTAAGCCCTATCAGAATAGAATTAGTGCCCATGGCAGGCTAATTGCAATCACTTGGAACAGTGCATCCCAAATGGTGAGTTGGAACCAAGTTATGCCAAGTTGGTTCATTTTTTAAAAGCTTTTATTACCAATTACCTCAAGTAGTAACTGTTGATATAGTCTGTCTAGTTTTTTTGGAAGGTTTATTACGGTGACTTCCGGTGACTTGTGAGAGAGTATGGGCACATAAAAAGTGATTGTGCTAGTCTTGTTTTTCCCCAAACTAAAAAACCACACTTGGTCAGAAATTTGTAGCAGTAATGGGTGGGAACAAGAATAAGGAAGGTGGGCAGGTTTTGGCTAAGGAAACAGGAGACCAATACCTCAAGTGGGTGCGATAGAGAGCTGTGTGCTGCAGGTTGAGGACAATGTGGTCGTAACCGAGCGATGGGACATGGAACACGCTAGTCCAACTGCTTCAACCATAGCATTGTGTGCCCATTGTGCTTTTACCCTATACCCAGCTTTTTCTTGGCCACATTGCCCTTGAGAGAACACTTTTTGACAGCCAACCAGTGTGTTAATCTGACACTTAAAATCTGGAAGTCGTAAGGGAGAAAATTACAGCTTCAATGGGAGGTTAAACTTCTCAGATAGTGTTGATCTACCAACTCTAACACCTGGAGGGATTTTTGTTAGAAGAACTTGGTCTGCTTCTCCATAATACTGAAATAAAAGTTCAAGTTCGGCTTGGCCCCTGCTCACTGTTGGAGAGAATGTGGGGAGGTATCAGAAAACTGTGGGCTAATTTTTTGGTCTTGCCATAATGTCTTTCAGGGAAGAGGTGGCAAAAAGATTTTTACATTTGGCTTTGACAACAACTGCTCCTTCACAGTGCTGTATCTTGGATGGTTTCTGCACAAGATGTCTGCAGATGATGTTTACCTCTTAAAAATATTTTTAGTTTGAGCCATAAAGTCCATAAGAAAGAAAAAAAAAAGTTGGTTACAAATAGTTATGACTAGTAGTCACACCTTGCAACATTGGCAAATTATAAAACGTTAATAGAATACATTAAATTAGCTTTATTTATTCATTCATTCAGCTACTTCAGCTTTGTTTCAGCTTCATCACAGTTAGTTTGTTGATAGTTGCCGTCCGCCATAAAACAATAAGAAGTACAAAGCAGTGAGCTTAATATAGTGGGCAGTAAAAAAATTGGATTTTCTGAGAAATGGTGTCTTAAATGTAGGTGAATAAACATTACTCAAACATGAATTAATTACTCTAGATACAAGTGGGTCAGTGTGAAGGGAAAATAATTAGGTTTGCAACAATGAATCGACTAATTATGAATGGTCAACTGTAAAAAATTAATTGTTGTATTTTATAATCATATTGTTTTCTGGACTATACAGACAAACACCTACAAAAAGACCTTTCTATTACAAAGACAGCAGCATAATTGAATCAAAATGTCACAACAATTCAGATTTTCTTCAATTGAAAACAATTATAACCCGGTTAAAACTGTTTTGCACAATATCTACTACCATTTAGGCCTTTAGTTAATTCTACTCCCTTCATATTCTCATTAGGATTGCTTTATTAATCAACATCAAATCAAAATAATTTATCTCCATGTGGTCATATTAAACCTGCTAGGCATATTTTGCATAATATTAGACTTTTAAATAATAATAATAATAAAAATAACAGCAAATAAATCACTGTAGCAAATGGCTACATACTAGTACACAATTGTTTCCCCTAATCCACATGCCCCTCTTTGTGCACGTCCCTCAGCGCAGACAGAACAAATGGCAGCTCCTCTCCTCAGCCTGAAGCGCTCTCTTGGTCTCATAACTTGTGCTGTTGTCCTGGTGGTGGTTGGAGCTGTTGTGAGTGTGGAACCAGCGCCGCATTTAATGACACATCCTAATGACTGTTTACACTGACAGGAGCAGCCCACCCCCGGCTCCTGGCTCCCCGCTCACGCATGTAGCAGAATTATTATTATTATTATTATCATCATGGTGTGATCAGTCCCCGCAGACACGCACCAGTTTGCTTGATGAAAAGTGTCTCGTCCTCAGCAGTTATGCGGAGGTGATTTGATGGAGGCAGCAGTGGTTCAGCATTGTTAACTGAGATGGAAGTGTGTGTTGATGCAGAGCGCACTATGGAATAACAAATATGTGCGCTGTCATTTCTGCTGGGTGATATTTGCATATGTTCAATGCAAATACAAATGATTGTTCAGAATGTAAAATATTAATCCTACTGTACCAGTTAGATTGATTTTTATCATAAATAAATGTATTTTTTGTAATTTTTGTCTTGCTTGAGTACAATATTGTGTCACTGCTGGAAAGCATGTCACCTGCCTTACTCTGCCTACTCCGGTCTTCGTAGATGCACAGTTGCTTGGATGTGAATTTAAAAGCATGTTTAAATTAGTTTACAGAGCTCACATCATGTGACTTTGATTCCTTTTCGCTGCTAATTACAAAAATGCTGTCAGTATTGCTCACATTTCTACCTGCAGATACTTGGGTGAGCACCATGAAGCAAAATGAATATCTGGATATTTTTTTGGGACATATGACAATCCATGCTATAATGTGTAAAATGCATGTTATAGTTAAGGTCGTGACACAAGTGAATGAATTGTAAATGGATATTTCATACTTTGTTATTATTATGTTAGCGAGGTTTAAAGAGTAGGCCTAATAAGCGTAAGCTTCAGCTGTCTTTCTGCATGTCAAGTGTTACTGTTTCTGGAATAATGTCCAGATATTTCCTGTGACAAGGTTCAGCTTCAGTGTTTTTACTGGAGAGGTGCACATTTTATTATTGTCAATTCCTGACTATATTTTTGAACAACCCTTTTTACATACAACATAACATACATATACATAAAAGAAAAGTATAGTACATGTGTTTAAGTGTCTTTTCAAACCCCTCTACTGTGCATTCAAGTAAATATTATTTTTCACTTGTTTCACTTTAAGTTGTTTCGTTGAACAAAACAGTGTAACACAATCTCTTCTCATTGCATCTTATATAAATGTTGACAGTCGTAATAAGGCCTGATTTCATGCTGTCTGGGACAGAAATTGTTTTGGCTCTGGATAATACCCAATCAGAAGAGACAGCCACATCACCCTCAGCTGTGGCCTTTTTTCTATTCTAGAGGCAATACAAGTTATGCATTCTGAATTGAAAAGGCATTAGTTTGAGCCTGTATAAATCTGAATGTCTGCGAGGCTGGGATTTGGAGATGGGAAATGTCCTTTAGCCCGATAGCTTGACCAGGCCTACGCTGTCTGCCTGTGTACGGCTGTGTGTGCAGATGGAGATGATGGAGGACAAATTGAAAACGAGATGGGTTGCACTGTTTTGTGAGTGTGTGTGTGTGTGTGCGTGCACGTGTGTGTGTGTCTGGAGTTAATTTATGCAGCTTATTTTCTCCTCTCCAGACCCATGCAAATGAGATTGAATGGAAGGATGACAAGCATTCAGGCAAAACAGACAGCCTTGTCTCCCTTTTCTCCGTCTCACGTTTCTCCTCTTCCTGTTGTTGTTTTTTGTTTGTGTTTTCACATTTTACTTTCACGCTCCCACTTTTATGCCCCTGAAACCAAAAACCATTGTCCAAGGTTTATAAAAGTTCTTGAAAATAAGTTGGTAGCCACAGTCAAGTGAGGAAATGACAGATTATATGACTACATGAACATGAATCTTATACATTTGTATGAGGTTTATTGTCAAAATAATGGACTTAGTTCCCTGTCAGCAGCTGTGAGCGACCGTAGTGAAGCAAAAGTGAAAAGGATGTGACTCACAGATACATTCAGTATATTAATTTACTGAACAAAAAGGACTTGTTAAAGTAGATTTATTTTGCAATATGTTTGATGACTGAATTGAGGGGCCACCTGCTGCTCCTGCCTCCTTCACTGATTTGAATACATATCTGTATTTGATTTGAGGTGTGCTGCCCCGCCTACGGCACAAAGTCATTGGGATATGTATGGAACCTAGACTGGGGTCAATTAATTAATTGATTGATTTATATTTTCTAATAGCCATAAATAGATTACTTTGTGTATTTGTGCATTTTAACAGCAGGATCTCTGTTTTAGTCTCCATGGATACATGGTGAAAGTGGGACAGTGGTTATACAGTGTTTGCCGAATGTTTGACACTCAAATAATGCTGCTGCTGACTGTCATCTTACAGTCTGTGTATCTTGTTCATTTTTCTACAGTGTGTGTGCTCTGCTCTCTTTAAAGACTCAAATCCAGTCATAGATTCAATGGATCCTGCGCGTTGGGTTATAGCCATAGACTGTAGCAGTCTACAGAAGCCAGCGCTGCTCTTGAAAGGTGCCAGGGTTATGATCTGTTTAAATGTGGGAATGTGAATGTATTATTTTTTTGTATAGTTTATATATATATATATATATATATATATATATATATATATATATAGTTTATAATAGATTTCCTGTTGAATTTGATGGAAGAAAAAACACTTCAAACTCTCTTCACTTCTGTGTCTCCCCATGGGTGTCATCCTCTCCCCGTGTCTCACAGTGCACACACCAGGGTCCCAGCTGCCATGTGTGGGATTTGCAAAACTTCTACTAGACGCAGGGATAAGCAATGTCCTGTGCTTACTAGAAGTTTTATGAATCCCACTTATAGCGCAGGGGGCACCCTACGAATGTAAACTTTACAAATGAGGGTCCCTAGTTACATATTGTGGTATCCCTGTCAGCCTGTGTTTTGTGCGGCAGCAGTAGAATGGATGTAGTGGATGTGGTGAACAGGTCCTCTCCCCCCCTCCCATGAGTGTTTGCTTCTGTTGGATAAGGGGCTGTCCCTGTCTGTTTTGGAATTTACAGGACGCCTCTATTGTGTGCTGTAATGAGAAAAGACGCTGTGTGTAAGCATTATCCATTTAACCTTTTCATGTTGTGTGTTCTTGTTTTCTTATGTGAGACTGATGGAATGGTTCAGAGCTCTGGAGCATCTGCCAGCCTTGTGTGAAACACTGCTGTGCCTTGGCCATTTGCACAGAGCTGAAATAGCTTTAGTGTAAAGATGAAGGTGGACAGGTTTTTGAGAAGAATTGACAACGCGTCCGTTTCTTCCTTACACAACAGGGATGAACACTTGAAAAGGACTTTTTCAGACTTGTACTGGAATTATGTCCAAATAAGCTTGTTAGAAGCAATAGTAATGCAGGAACTTTCTCAATAGTTGTGATGCCCAAGAATGAGCATTTTGCCAAAGTAAGAATGGAACATTGTTGTAATTTAGTAATGATAAAATACATTGTATGAACAAGCTTACAAACAACTTCAAATTTTCTAGCAATCCCAACACATACCATAAAAATTCATAATGGCAAGTGAAGTTGCAGATAATTTACGCAGAAAATAAGGAGTTGGTTGTCATTAACAAATGTTGGACGTTCGAAGTTTCAGAAATTGTGTTTATTACAATGACATGACAGAGTTCGCCTCTTGACATGTACAACAACTTCACATTGGTTAGAGCACACATTTTTTTCACTGTTTCAACAAGATCACAATATTTCAACGGTCAATATCAGCAAACGTTATTGGTTATAATAGAAGGTGGAAAGTGAATAAAATGTCCATATTTAGGGCTCACTATATGCGATCTATCACTTATGTTTAATTTATTTATTTTTAAGTTGAATTGTTGTCTGTATGCAAGCAAGCAAAATTTATTTGTAGAGCACCATTTGTACAAGCGTAAAAGTGCCTTAAAGTCAAAACGCATATTAAAACATATTCAATTTACAATAAAAAATAAAAACTCAATGAATTGTTTTAAAAATGTAAAATACATACAGACATATGTCTTTAGCGTACTTGAACACTGCCAGTATAGGAGCCTGTCTCATTACGTCAGGAATACAGGTTAATTTAGTCACATGGGGGCCGGAGCTTTATATGATCCTGTCCACGTGAAAAAGCAGCTTTGAGCTCGTCCTGGATTCTGAGCTTCTTGTGGGTGAATGAGCACAGATCCTCTTTGCAAAGGAATCCCTGCTAGACAAGCTTTCAACAGCTTATTTAGAGGTGTGCAAAAAAAAGATTAATTCAAAGTTTGTTAGCCTCCCTTGTCAACAAAAATCCAGTAAACAAAATAATTATTGTGTTTTGTCTGAAAAGTGCATCCTGGGTCAGCCGCAGCTGTACGCGCGCTAATTAGTTTGCTGAGACACTTTTTCTTTTCTTTTTTTTCCATTTTACCATGCCAGTCTAATGCAAAATGGTTCACTACCCTGATGTCTAACCAAGTGTGTCCTTTTGTCTTTTTGTCCCCACAGAGGTGCCAGTGTCCTCTGTGTTGTGCCTGTCCTCGGTGCGGGAGTTGCCAGTTCAAGTCCGGGAGCTGTACTCTGAGGGCTTCGTGCTGGTGGCAGTGCACCCTTTCGTCCATGCGTGTGGGCCGGGTCACGCTCACATCCAGAGACAGCTGCACCGCGCCGTGCTTATCCGAGAGACGCAGAGGTGAGGTACCACCCCCTGTGCTTGTCTGGACACCACTGATTTATCACAGGACAGATTAAATGGGTAACCCTGATGTAAGTGCATGCAAAATAAGGCCACTTAAAAAATCAATATCCATTTATGGTAAAAGCTGGATATGAAAATGAGCCTCCCAGACAGACAGGACATTCTCACTGCAAACTGCATTAAAGTCATTTTTAAGTACGGACGGATAAATCTTTGGATAAACTTTCTGAGCTGCAGAAGCTTAGAAGATTGGGATTGAAATTCAAGAAATACAAGAAGAGTTTTATTCTCACTGCTCATGGTTTATGTTGCTGTTATATCCTTATCGGCCTCTTCGATGTATTTTTATGCTTCATTTTTTTTCATCCTGGGATGCCACAACGAACAAAGTTGCAGATTGATTTACCGGCTATTGTTTTTGTTAATTTTTGCCTTCCCTAGTGGTCCTACACATTAGATATGGCAAACTAAATAGAACAGTATGAATGTGAATTAGAAAATGTCTCTACACAACAGACATCTATTTAAATAACTTCCTCATATTCCAAGGTTGTTTTGTATTTTTGTATTTATTTAAAAAAAATTTGAGTAAAGTTTTCTTTCCTCTTCCCACTGTGAGCAAGTCTACAAATGTCAAAACTTCATGTTGACTAGGGCTACACTAGTCAACTACTAAAATAATTGTTAGTTGCAGCCCAAAATTTAGACAAAATTGAATGATTTATATATTTGTGTTTCTTGCATTCTCCTGCAAGATGATTGTTTTGTCCTTCTAATTACATTAACATCAAATTAAGAATCAGTTGAGGTGTCCAGATAGTTACTCTTGCAAACACTCTTACTTGGGTAATAGTTTCCCGAAACAGTTTTGTGATTCGAAGCAATATTTTGTACTTGAGTGATATTATTTTGAGGTAACAGTAACGCCTTCACACATTCTGTAATTAGGACTGAAAGGTGGTGCGACATGATGAAGACAAATGAGCTGGTGAGGAGGCTCTTGTTTCAGTGCAGAGGAGCTGTAGGTGACTCCTCCAGGACCAGCCTCATTAGAACTATCTGAGAACCATAATGACACAATGGTGCTGCTTACCCTCACACCTCCATGTAAACACGCGGTTAACTGGGCCTGACTCAGCTCAAAACAAGGACTACCTCTGTCCCCATTCTTTCACTTATCAACACTAAACCATATGGGGACGGCTTTTTCATGTTTTTAAACTAGGGCAAAACAAGTGAGAGGATAGTATATGGAGACATACAGTGGAACATAAACTTTATTGAGCCTTTAACTAGAGATGGGCTTTTAATTAAATTATTGATAATATTATAAATCTTTTGAAAAGTGATGTTTCTGCACTTTTCTGGATACTTTTCCTGTTCCTTGACATTTTTATTATAATTTAACCTCAACTAATATTTAAAGGATAAAGGATTTTAGCACATTTCTGTTGGGATTGCCAAAATATCTTCTGAATAATATTTGAATTTGAAAGATATTATTTTTGTCAACACTACCCCACCCTTCCTATACATTTCAGGAATATTATTTTGTGTCATTCATTCACCATGATTCACCTTTACGTTTCCTTCTACTAGTATTGTAAACTAGTATTGTAAGTAGTATTTTAAAAGCTCCAGTAGCGGCCAACCTGACCTGCTGGTTTTGGAGGTAAAGGAAAATGGAGCTGCTGACATCAGTCCAGACACAGGGAGAACATGCAAACTCTACACACCTTTCTCTTGTAAAGCAAGATTCCTAACTGGGTGTGCATTTATTTGCAAGAAAATGAAATCACAATTTGAATTATCCCAATAATTGTGCCTGACTCAATGTGCCATCAGCCGGAGCGTCGTGAGTTCAATTCCAGCTCTGACAATTTGCTTAATGTTCTTTCCTCCACTGCTCATCCCCCAGCTACACTGTCCTGACAAAAAGTCTTAAAATATAAAAATAAATAAAAAATATCACCTCAATTATCAACTTACATGGTTTTAATTAACTTGCAAACAAATATATTTTTGTGTTAAAAAAATGCTAACCTTGGGGGTTTATCCATTTATCCAACGTGTTCTGAAATATCTGTAATTCTTGTTCTTGTCGTAATTTTGTTTATCTTCTTTCAAAGTGTATTGCTTCTGAATGTGTCAATAAAACAATTTTGTTAATATATCTTACAAATCTAACTGCAATCAGAATATTTCAAAAACCTCAGAAAATCAATCAGTTCATTTTTTTTTTCTTCTTCCAAATTGTGACGCCTTTGCACTTCACAGCCGGAGAATGTTGCCTGGACAGCCATACTATACAAGGCAGAGGACAAAACACTAAAATCTGTTAGTAAACGAAAAGAAAAAATATCAAATTTGTTCTGAATGATACAAAGATATTCAAGAGCAAATGCTGAACTGTTGCATGTAGCTCTAATTGTATTGGCAAAGAAATGGACAGAAAAATGGTTTGTTGACAGCCATGGCTCGTCAAGCTAGTGAGAATGGACTAAAAGGCCCACTTGTTTTGGGAATTGAACCCAGACTTGTTATGCATCAAGAGCACTAACTACTTCAACCTCAGCACAATAATGCACTTATTTCAACTGACTGCTCTATTGAAATGAAGCTTTTACATTTTAACCACACACTTTAGCTTCTCTTGTTATTTTGAACCTTCTCACCTTTTATGAAACACGTTTATAGAGCTCAGTCTCTTTACACAAGGCCTGTGTGTAGACTGAGAGGCTGCCTTACATTTGTTCATGTGCACTGCTCATAAATTATCACCACACAAACATGCACATAAATTATCTCTGGTTCTCAATAGAAATCTGTAGAGTACGCCCGCCGCCTCTCATTCTCCCGCCTTCATTTATCTCTTTGGAAAATTCTCCCCTATCAACAAATAATATTGCTTACTGTACATTTCTGTTATGATTTGAATAAAAGGCAGACGGGCGTGGTGGAGGGGGTCTTTTGATGGCCCCCACACTGCCGAACCGCCCCGCTGCTTCCCGCCACCTGTCGCCACGGAAACGCCGGCTTGCATCATCAGCGCTCGCCGGTGGGGAACGGAGCATCTCCCGTCTCCTCTCCTCCTCTTCTGGCGTACGTTTCATGTGGGCTTCTTTTGTGGCCTGTGCCCCCCCCTCCCCACTGCGCACCCTTTTATCTCCCCATCACCGCTGTCCCTGTTCATCCAAAAAGCGGCGCAATGAAAGAAATGTGACATATCCCCCTGTGTGTGCGAGCGCCGGGCGTCACTCACAGAGGAGAGAGAGGGGGGACGGAGAGGGATAATAGCGCAGCCTTCCCCATGACCTCAATCTGAATCTGAATAATGCTTTATGATATCAGACAAAATGAGCTCCCTCCTGTCTGATTAAGAAGGTTATTACAGGGGGAGTGTGAATGGAGGTAAAGGTATCAAACTAATTGATAAAACTGTCTGTCTTAATATGAATGAGAATTGAATGCTTATATATATGATCATTTTCTTCGAAGACTTTGGATAGAGAGATTTACAAAAAGAAGACATTTTGAAACATGTTCTGTTTTACATTTAAAGGACTAACCATGTTATAAAATTGTTCTGTCATCAAAAATAAACCTGGAGTTGTATTTGGCTTCATTCACATTTGTTTGATGAAACCTGTTTAGTAAGTTTTTTACCGTCTGAGCATCAAAAGAAAATCCATTCCAAATTTCCTAGTTTTGTGAGGTTTTGGGTTATTCTGAGTTATTCTGCGCTGTTTTTAAGTCCAGGAATCATCACCAGACTCGATTTCTGTCATCAAATTGCGTTCACAACTGTGTACCTACAGTATTAGTCGGGAACAAGCTAGGTTTGTTTATCTCCCCTCTCTTAATTCCTTGACTTGATTCCTGTTGTGGGAACGCATGACTCAGAGAATGTCATGCATGTTTTTAAGTTCCAAAACAGAAGATGCCAAAGCAAAGGTACTCAAGAACATATTTGCCTTAAAGTTTACTGCAACATAAAGTGAAGAGCAAATGAATGGTGTTGGTCAGATCATTTCTTATTTGCTGTTCTAGTGTGTTCTATTCCATACTTCGTGCACCTTCGCTCAGCTGTGCACAGATTTAAGCTACGAGTTTCCTCTAACATCCCCTCTTCTGTTAGTTCAGTGTCTAATAAGTTTACAGTATATGTGTGTGAAATGGCCCATTCTTCCAGCAGCAGTCGTTATGAGGTGATTGGGTCTGGATGAGGTGCAGCAGACAGGCCTGGGTGCAGCTCTAATGTAGCGCAGCGATAGAACTACCTGTTATAATGAACATGGAGGAAAGGTTCAGCCAGGGACCCCACTGTGTTGTACTTCCACTGTATTAGAAAGTGTTGTGTTATTGAAGTATAAATATTTTAGTGTCTTTGGTGTACTTTGATTCCAGTTGTTTAGCGTTGCGTGGAATCAGCCAGGAATCACAGTTCTGAAGCTGTCACAAAGCAAAGTATGTTTGCGGCAACCAATCCCTATTGGACTTAGCACGATATTTGAAAAAGAATTATTAGTTACATTTGCGTGAGTTGAACGTCCCTGCAATACACATGAAAAGAGTAAAAAAAAAAACGAAAAAGTAATTTACTGGTAAGATTTATTTACCGTAATCCTTTTAAGTTTTTGTGTATTAATTAAATGATCAGGCTAAGAGCAGGCAGAGCTGGCAGACTATGGATCATTTTAAATGTGATTTTGAAAGTAATTCTAGGATGAGAATGTCTGTTCTAATCACACTTGTGTGTTGCAGTTGGGAGCGCAGGGAGCTGCGGTGGTGCCGGCACAGGCTGGAGACGGACTTGTGTGTCGGGGGCAACCAGGCCGCTGACCCAGAGCTCATTCAGAGCTATGTCAAGAAGGTCAGTACTCCTCACTTCTGCAATGACATATTCACTCATATTCTCTTAGGTGTAAACAGCACCTAGAGGTGTGTTTTGCTCAAGGACACAACAGCAGTATGCATTGCTTCAGGATGGTGTATGTTTTAGTTTCAAGGTGTTAAACACATCAACAAATATGTCAACTTATAGGGGCATTATGTAGGATTTTAGAATTTCTAACCACTACATTTGTTACTAGGGAAACTGCACACTCTTGTCCCACATGCTCTCATGAGCATGAGGAACTCAAGATGTCCAGTTCTCGAAAGGAAAGAAAATGTACTGTAGTGGAAAAAAAAGGTAACAGATTTTGTCAGCTCACTGAAATAAGATAGATTTAAAAAAAATTTAAGTTTTAAATCTTCTGATCCTCCAAGTACAAAGACAACACAATCTTGCAGAAACAAAGCCAGTGCACATTAGCGTCAGCTGTTTCCTGTCCAGAGTAAAGTGCGTTGTTTGAAATGATGATCAAAATGATCAGAGCATTGCACTAGTTTAGATGTTGGTGTACATTTACATTCACTTGACCGTTAAATTAACAATGTATTGTCCAGGAGCAATAACACTTGAAAGAACGAAAGAAAGTAGCTTACTGCTTTACTGCTCATACACCTTTTCATTTGCGGGTTTTTAGTTTTGGAAAGTGGCTGTGTGACATTTTTAGAACCCCACATGTATCTGCAGCTAAGTACAAGGATGTGGGCAGAGATAGGGGGGTAGGTGAAAACAGGAGTTCTCTCAGCACTCAAGCTACTTTTATTTTTTATTGATTAAAGACTAAATTGAATTTTTTTTAATCAAACAGTCCATGTTACTTGAGTACTAAATGTATTGACCACTTGCAACTATTGTTTATATGATTTACATTTCAGAGAAAATAACCCCAGTCTTTATGATTTGCGACAATTCTATTTGACAATCTAAATGACAATCTATTTTCCCCTTGACTTTAATTAATTGCTCAACCTAATTGCTCTACTGTTGCATGATTAATATAGCATTGCTCTGACCGTCATTAGCAAACTCCGGTCGACCTTCACAGACCCAGACATCTCCTTCAGTCCTGTGTCCCTGGACTGAGCACACTGAGCACAATAGAGCCTCAGACAGCATTAGTGCACTATTGTAGTCCTCCTTCTCCAGTCCAGTCCATCTCCGCTTCAATCACGGACCAGGGTAACTCTGTGCGTGCAGGTGAGAGAGCTGTCAATCATCTCTGTAATATGGCTAGGATTATGATCACTGTTATAGATTAGACTGGTGAGAAAAGACATTGTTCACGTCTAATAATAACCACTTTATTTCTTATGGGTCAACGAGTTGTTCTGGGTACGTTGGTTCCAATACTTTTTCATCCATAAAATATTACACCAGTGCTGGACTTATCTATTGCCTAATATGGTGCTTTTGTGGTGGCGGTATATATAGCGTATACTGGTTTTTCCTATGATATAAATAAAATGATAAAATGATTAGGTTCAATATTTGCGGAATCCTTATTTCATATGAAAAATTACTTCGATTCTATACAAGAATTCTAGCTCATAGCTCTACAACAAGAAATATTGGTATTAGCAAAATTGGTTTTTTGAAGATATACATAGATAAATAGAAAATTGTGGCCAAAAATTAGATAAAAATAAAATAATCAGTCAACAATCATCAACAAGGATATAAGTACAAATTTCTGCACTTCCTACACTTTTTCGACACTTGAACCAATATCAAAGCATTTAGCACATTTCCAAAATAAATATCTGATTGTTCTCTCATATAAAGATGTTGAAATATTTTTTGTCAATATTGCACCCTCCTTTTTCTGTCTTCTAAAAACTGATATACATTGTTTTTTCTCAACATGTGAAGCCCACCTCTACCATGAGCCTTCTCTTCCCCCTCTCACAGATCAAACAGCATGATATATTCCTCATAATAATTCTGTTCTTTTGTCCCGTGGCTTGTCCTTTGTTGGCTTCCATGTTGTAGCCTCACAGAGCTCCAGCCCCGGCCTGTGATTGGTCACCTCTGCTCTATTCAAGCGCTCGCAATTCAATTAGTTTTCCATCTCCCATAAGTTCACCTGATTAGGAGGACTAGAGATGGGCCGGAACCAAACAGCTGGGACTGATGGGACCGGAAATTTGTGTATAAACCTTTGTTTTGATCATATACAGACAGTGGAAAATGGAAATGGAAAAAATTTTAATAAGTTATTTTTTTAATAGTGGTTCTAAACATTCAAAAAGGAAAATCTACATCTAAATCCACAAGTAATCATTTATATTCATGACATTTATCCAACCACTCTACATAATAGCTAGATTTAAAATGGTGATTTTGCTTTTACAGATTATAGTTCTACAGAATGTTAGAAGAGAAGAGTTTTGATTATTGGCTTGTTAACATTTATAAGGTATTATAAGTGCATAAACAAATAACAAATGCCTATTAACGCCTAATAAATAGTTTACTACAAGGAACTTTAATCTAAAGTGTTACTGAAAAAACTCCAAGAAACTTGCAGGAGAAACATTTTACGTTTGATATTTACAATAGTTACTTGGATAACAATAAACTAGTTTGAGAAAATGTCAGTTTATACTTCTTAGTCTACCAAAATATGATTATAAGAACAATAGAGGTTGTGAAAAAACTGAATTTGGACTTAATATCCACAAGTGGAATTACTGGACACAGCTCACACACATCACAATACAACAAAGATCCAATAAATAAATAATAATAATCATAATAATAATGTGTTCCAGTTGTTCTCGGAGATTGGAACTCGGGCCTCGTAGAGCCGTTTTCTCCGAGTGTGTTCCAGTGGTCAAGTCGGATAAAAATTATGAGCAGTACATTAGTGTATTGACTGTAACAACGCAAATCAAACAATAAAACCTAAGAACGTGCTCAACTCAACAAATATGGATCTGATCAAGTTAATTTATGAACCCGGGCAGTGTTATTACATCTGTTAGTTATAAATCAACATTTGAATGGGAAATTCTCCATCTGTTGTCATTAGCCCCTGTGTAGAGATTAGCAACATTAGCATAACATAAAAGCAGAAGCTCAGTGGCAGAGCAGGAGCAGCTTCACAGACAGCAGGGGGCAGATGTTAAACTTTATCCAAGCGCAGATAAACTCGGGGTTCTGAAATGTTGCTCGAGTTTCCAGGTTAGAATTCCGAGATGTGAGAGTGTTCCAGTGTGAACTAAATAATTTTGCAAATGTGGCAAAAGTCAAAATACACATACAAGTAAAGTAAAAAGTAAAGTAAAATTTAAAAAAATGATAGTAAATGTAAACTATATTTAGACTATAAACAAGACGTGTACATAAGGTGTGCACAGATGGAAATGGTAACGGCAATCAAACGTGTTAAAATTACAGGCATAATTTTGCACAATCCTTTATTATAGTTGAAATTAGTTTCCTGTCAGTTCCTTTTAGCTGTATGTTTGTCTTTAACGGCCGTGTGTGTGTGTTATTACCTTGTTCTCAGAGGAAAGTGGTGATTGCTGAGACATTTCCAGACCCTTCTATGTTGTGGCTGTCTGAGGACTCACTCATCAGATTCCTTTGTTTCACTCCACTGTAGTTTGAGCTTCTGTTTTTGTCTCGCTCTTAAGTGTTTTTGCAAGAATAGATGAAAAATAAATTATAGTTTTTGGTTCCGTGTGATGGATGTCTTAAGGATAGTTTCAAACGGTGAATTGTCTTGAACGCCGTGTGAATAAGAATTGTTAGATGAAAATGCGTCCGTAGGGACAGCGTATATTTGATCAGCAATTGTGCCGAACGGAAATTGAACATTTGATTGCTCAAAAAGTGTATGAGGCTTTTTGATACTGTGTTACATGGCTCTACTCGGCATGCATCTACCCATGTTTCAGATATTTACAAGCTTGACTGGTACCTGGTTCCAACTGTGCCAATAAAAAAAAAACTAGCAGAAAAAGACCAGAGAGAAAAAAGGCAAAATAAAAAAGAAATACACTAGTCAAAAAAAAAGTAAAAGTCAGGCGTATGTTCCCTTATATATCGATCTCATCTTTCCCTGTTTCTGGCAAATTTGTCAGTTTTCAAATTCAAAGTAAAAGTTTTTTTTTTCTCCAATTTATAACTATCCAAAGTTTGTTCAGTCCCTGCCTTCCATTTGTATTGCTTTTGTTTGCTGCAGCCAAATGTACTTTCCACAGGTGTCATCTATCATTTCCATTGTGTTGTTTTACATCTGAGATACATTTTAGGGCTGCTTAAGTTAATTTCGCAACTAATCGATTATAGAAATGGTTGTCAACTAATTTAATAATCGAGAAATCGTTAACATGTCTATGCACAGACTCCAAAACATTGTATGTGCTGAAAAAAGAGGTTTTATGACATCGACACAGCAGGAATGACAAAAAAAACTCACAGGAAACATGTCAATATTGTGTTTTTGATTAAAATAGTTCATCTATAAATATTCTCCTCCAGGGTGTCATCAAACGTTTTCACTTTGTCTGGGTAAAATTTTGTAAAATTTTAATATTGATCAAAGGAATAATCGGTAGACTAATCCAGGGGTTCCCAAACTTTTCTGGCTGGGACCCCCAAAATATCCATACAACAGGCTCAGGACCCCCAAAGTGAGATGAAAATAACCGTAGCAATAATTTTAATTAAAGGGTGTTAAATCAGGTCTAATATTTGTTATTTGAATAGTTTATTGCCTTATTAGACCCTATTTCACTAAAATATACTGTTTTTTAGGAAGAAATAGAGTAAAAACAGTGTCATATTAATTTAAATTAGATCTTGAAATCATCTCGTGACCCCCAGCTCACCCCTCGCGACCCCCCGGGGGGTCCCGACCCCTACTTTGGGAACCACTGGACTAATCGATAATCAAAATAATCGTTAGTTGCAGCCCTACATAGTTTTAAAGTAAATTGGAATGTCTCGTTCATTAGAGTAGAAACACATGATGGTGATTTACTATTTGGCAGCCACAGTTTCTCCAGCAACAAGTCTTTCCCTGAGTATTTACTACTACCGTTAGCATACCTGTGTACCTCATCTTTTGGCAGCGGTTTACACTCATTGTTGGTCCTGCACTGAGGTATAACTTCTTAACCTCCCTCAAAAGGTGATATTCATCCACAGTGTCCATCTCACAGCCCACAGAATTCGCTGTCTTTATTATAAGGCTGCTAAAACACCGCTTAGTATAAAATGTGTTTCCCTCTTCTGGTAATTGTTACTCCGTAGTAGAGTTGGCACCTTTAGTATCCTGCCTCCTTTTTCTGGAAATGGATACTTTTTTTTGAGCCGTATAATCATGGACCTTGGATGGACCATATGCTGGATGTATCTTCCCCTTCGATCAGCTTGGCCCCAAGGCTAGTGAGTTTAGGGACCTGTGCGTTTGCGTTTGTGTTTTGCCTTCTCATTCGTTTTCAATGACAGATGGAGACTGTAGGATTTGGTGTGACAGCAGTTATCTCTTCTGCACAAAACAAGGTGTCTATTATGAATGGAAGATATATCAAATCAATGTTTTTTTTTCTTTTTTCTTTTTAGATAACCCAGTGGAAAAGATGAATATATTTTCTCCACCTGTAGTATGATTGAATCTATACATATGGATATACGGTGATTTTACTGCCCTTTGGTTGTTAATTATACAGTTCTTTCACGTTCTGTGTGATGCTTGAACCTCAACCGACATCTACATAAGTTAAACCAGCCTCACACGGCGTAACCCACTGATGTAGTGTTAACTGGAGGCTTGCCCTGGCGCTGTGGCAGCTCTGGCATTTAACAGACCTGAGCTTTGACCTCCCCACAGGGAGAGGAGAGAGGGAGGCCTGGCTGTCGGGATACAAACACTCTCCACTGCCTGACGTGACAATGATGTGGCCAGCCGCTGCACGATGAGCGAGTAGAGCGGACCAACCACCTCTCAGCTCTCAGAGGGGAGCACAGGTCGGAAGGGGCAGAGGGGCAAAACCCCAAGATCATGGCTGCACCTCATACATATACAATAAAAGCTTAATGACATCTCATTCTGAGGTTAGGGCTGTTTATAAGAAAGAAGAAATTCTAAAGTTATGTATTTAACCACTTTTTTGACCACCACCAAACTCACTCATACACATGTTGAGTTTATATGCTTTACATTCATTTCCTGGACCGTAACCTTAATCAGCTAAACCCCACCTTGGAGCTGTGATACCTATAGTATCTTGTAAAATGACAAAATGAGACTGCTGTCTGCATATAATAATAAAACATATAACTTTCGCCTACCAGGAAGTACGAGCTGAGAGAAGCGCTCTGATTGACTGTGCTTTGGCAGTCTGCCCCAGCTTTACGGCACACGGACGAAAATTAAGGCATATGAATATTAACAATGTGCCAAAGGGTTACTGAGAGGTAGGAACTAGTTAGATTTAAATACATACATCCTCTTTTCAGTTTGAAAATGCTTTAGTTGGCTATAAATCAACCCATATCTTAACTAAACATTGCTCTAAGGATTTACCACATAAAACCTGATTTCTTTCCCCATAAGAGCGGCATAAAGGGACTGTGTAAAAAGATTTCAGTCCCCACAAAGTGATAAACATTCAGTCACTACATCTCACAGACAAGGAGGGGGAGGAGTCTTGTCCGTTGCTAATTGATAATCATGATTCTTCAGGTCACAATATAATCTTAAGTGAGACACTACAGGTAAATGGGAAACTTATCCGGTTGTTTACTCACATAAATGTAAGAAAAAAAGTTTTTCATCATGTCATGTTTTCATGTAGAAATAATGCATTTTATGTGTAAAAACGGCCAAAATTGCACATATTTGGGACATATAAATAAACAGGTTTAAATTTCTTGGTTCATTTTGTACACATCTTAGTTACAAAAAAATTTTTTGGATTTCTTATTTAGTCTTTGAATAAACTAGATTTGACTGAAAAACATCCTAAAAATTTAAATGTTGCCTCATTAATTTAAACTTAAAACTTCATAATATTAGTTTTAGAATTATATATTAAAACAATCCTTCTGTATGTTTTGTCAAAATCTTGTTGAGTCCCAGATTGTAAAGTTTGAAGCTACTTTAAGAGGTGATCTTTATGTCCCTAGACGAGGAAAAGGCATTTTTAGAAAATGGCCTTTGAAGTTACAACGTCCCACAGAAATCGATGAATGAAGTATATGAAATGAAATAATAAAACATCTTTAAGAGCAGATTGGACAAGTTTGTTGTTTGCGCATGAAAGCCGACATGTTGAGAGAGCAAACTGACCAAAAAATAAAAAAAATGAATTCTGCCTGTAGTGTCTCGCCTGAAGGACTAAAACATAATAATTGTGAGAATTGTAGAATTCCATTTCAACCTATAATCAGAAAAAATAAACCTAAACATAAAGTACTGTTTATATCAACATCACTTTATCAGTCAGAAAGTATAGTGATCTATTTTACAGTAGGAACAAAGGACATTTTCAGACTCAGCAGTTGATTGGTCATGCTGTTGGTGAATAATTGCACATTGTTGAATCGTGATGGTTTTTCTAGCAATAATTGTAACACTAACATTTTATATTAAGTAGCAGTAAGTGGCAAGCAAAGATAAATCAAAAGGTTTCATCTGACAGTTTTATTTGAAGAGTAATAAACATATGAGAGAGGAGTTGTCTTGGTTTGATAAACAGCCCGAGGAGCAGACAGGACGCATCAGGTTGTGAACCACTGGTCTGTGCCATCTCCTGTCAAAGCCTCAGACTCCACATCTGACAATTAACCAGCGCTGCTCCGAGGGAGGCAAGCACACGCACACACGTGCACACACATGCACACACACGCACATCCAGCCATTATGTACGCTCTCTCACACACGCTCTGCTCTCGTGCACATGCCCAGGTCTCGTGCACACCCTTTCTCTCAGATAATGAGGCCTTTTGTTATTAGAATATTTGATGTGGAGAATGATTAGGAGTCTGTTATTGGCTGAATGCTGCGTGCCCTTTGTTTGTCTCTAAATGAGCTCTGTTTTGGAAAGGCAGACTCAGTGTCTTTTGTGATGCTGCCGGCCACACATGACTTATTATTAATGTCCATATTTGTAATTTTGGCTTTAAAGGTCTTGTATATTTCTATAATAAATTGACATTTTGAGCTTTGTAACTCTGTTATCTTCATTGTAAACATACCTGGAATCATTGCTTTTTTAATACGGGAAAGAGACAGACAAATTATTTTCAGTTTATTTTTTTCTTTCCCTTATTATGCTTCTGTGTGAAGCTTTACATTTTTTCTTTATTTTAATGAAAAATATACTAATTGGTTAGTTTTTATTATCACCATGGCATCAAAATAATGTGTCTTGAACCTTTTCCGAGGTGTTAAAATAGGTGTGAAAATGTCATATCATGACAACATGATCAATCTAAATAGCATACTAAGATTGTAGCTGTCCAAACCTTTTAAATTTCTGATTACGTTTTGCCAAATAGCCTACATCAGATAATTTTAATTAATTAAGTCTAAATGTAGAAATACAAATATTTTGAACATACAAGTATATTTCTGGAGTAGAGGCTGAGGAGGCTGACAGTTCTGCTGCTGGAGTTTATGGGAGTTATCGCAAAAATGACATGATGGAAAGAGGAGAGTGCACTGAGAGTGTGACCGGAGGTTGGAACGACAATGTAGTAATTCCTGGTCGAATTTAGGCTTCAACCTTTCTTGAATGGTTTAGGTTGCATTTAAATCTCACCTGCACACACACACAATCGAAATTATGAACTGAAAAATGCTCACAAAATGTATTTTTTAGCTTTTTTGTTGACCACATCTTTGTCCGTTGAGCATTTGTTTCACTCAAATAAACTGTATATGGTAATATGGAAACTGAAAGTTCTCCGTTGTTGCACCAGATGTGCAAAGCTTAGCCATCTTATTTGCAAATAGCAATTAATTAAAGAAAAAAAAAATAATAATAATTTCCTTAACAGACAGAAAGGTAGTCAGCTCATCTGTGATAAATGTGAATGGAGCTGCAGTGTTACTGTTTCTTGTTTTTTTTTTTTTCACCATTTACACTTACAATTTTACCTATTACAGCTAAAATTCTGTTTTGATGTCATCTGCATAACCATCAGCATATATCACAACTGGGATTTAACTGGGAATGAATCCCAATCTAAACCTTAGATTGGGACTAATTGTCTAATCAGAACTATACTCGAACCAAACCAGGACGAGTAGGGACATATCAGGTTGATCTGGTTAACATCGCTGTGTTGTGTGTGGGACAGATCCAGGATGTGGCGGAGCAGGGCGTCATGTTCGTGGGGTTCCTGCAGCAGCCCGGGCCCGGCCTGAGCTTCACAGGGCAGTGGGACCCAGAAGAGCTGTCCTCGCTGCACTCCAGCCCCTCCCCCATCCACAGACAAGGCTTCAGCTGTGGGACCAGTCCCACAGAGGAACCAGGACCTGAGCACAGCATGAGCGAGGCACCAGGAGCACCTGAAACCAGGGCTGCACCACACTGTGAGCCTGAATCAACAGAAGAGGAGCAGATACTAACCTCCACAGATTTACTAAAGACACCGGGATCAGGCACAGGTGGGTAGTCACCACAAAAGAGGAAGTGTGCTAAAGTGATCACCAAAGAAGAACACACACAAAAATTGGATCTTTAAGAATTTTGCATTCCATTTGTTGAAAAATTTTAGGTGAGATAAGTAGACAAAAACACAGCTGTCTATCTATGAGAACCAGATGAGAATTGTAAAATGTAAATAAAATGAATATGAATCGTTTTTAGTAAAAGCTGCACATATTGGTTGCAGGTAATTTTTCAACAGTCTAATGCGATGTAATCTTTGTTGCTTACAGATTGATAGTTAAAAAAGTAATAATACTGTAGTTGTGTTAGTTGCGTCTTACACTGAGAACAAAAGTAAAGGTGGCTGTCTGTTTTGAAGGTATGCAAAATTAGAATATTGAATATATCATCTACTTGCAGTGTACCATGGCACAAGGTCATGTTTCTTTCTGCACTTCTATGGTCATTTTTACAGTCCATTCACATTTGTGTTGAGACTTGAACATCAACATTTCTGATGGATTCCTAAAAAAAAGAGATTGAATTGTGTTATTGAGCAAATGACCAATAATAAATACATCATTGCCATATACTGTATTGTTGATTATATTTCCCACTACGACATGAGAGGAAAATCAAATGTTATTTTCTACTACCTCTTTAATACAGGAGCAGAGAACCACGTGTGTCCAGCAGAAGCACAAGCTCAAACCGAGAGGAGCTCATGTGATGGACATGAGGGGCCGGACTCAGCCCCGCAGCACTGGGCCGGATCAGAACCGGATCAGAACCGCTCCTCACACAACAACAACCACATCCGACTGAAGAGCCAGGAGAGAGAGAGGAGCAGCTTGTCTCCAAGCACCAGTAGTAAGAGGGTTCAGCTCAGTGTGTTAGGGCTCAGCTCTCATTCACAATATGAATTAATATGAACAGTCAAGTACACGGAATTGTACCAATAAGAAATAGAAAACAACAGTATACAGTCATTTCAGTTTGAATATTATTTTTGGAAAAAAATGAAGTGCACAAGTTGGTGTCCAAAACCCAAGGTACTGCTTAAAGGGCTGATCCTCATGTCCTTATGTTTTGAGAAAACAGCATTAGAAGTCCCACAATCCACCCATAAAGCTATGGATGCAAGTGGAGTAAATTAAATAATAAAACATCTTTAGGTACAGATTGGACAATTTTGTTTTCCACATAAAAAACTTGTTTGTTGAGAGACTGAACAAAAAACAGAACATCTGAAGTGTTTCCCCTCAAAAAAGTACAGTTTAGAACAGGGGTGTCCAAACTTTTTCCATCGAGGGCCACATATTCAAATATAGACCAAGCGGAGGGCCACAAATCAATCGTGAAACGTTAAAAAAAGCTGCATTTATCTGATGTTTTAAGCACCACCACATCTACATTCAGTCTTAGTGCCTTAATATCAGGTCTGTATTGCACCAAAATGTTAGTTATTTAGGTTGGAATTGTAGAAAATCTGAAATGTGCTGTAAAAAGTACTTCTCAGAACAGAGTGGGCCAATTCACCAGGAAGCCTAAGGGCCAAGAAAAATTGGTCTGAGGGCCGCATTTGGCCCCCGGGCCTGAGTTTGGACATGCCTGGTTTAGAAGGACATTTATGACTCTAAAAGGATCTTGAGTGAATATTCTTTTTTAGCTTGAAATCAGCAGTAAGGCATGTGATGTGCTCCGTTGTGCAGGATCGCAGCTGTTTGCTCTGTACAACCACACTGAGGACCTGGACTCGTCCCTGCGCTTCTACTCCCTCAGAGTCCCCCTCAGGGTGCACAGGGAGGCAGGGCTCATCACAGACGTCGACGCCCACTGGCTGGATCACATGACCCAGCACTTCAGCAGCGGCGCTCAGCTCGTTGACGGCTTCTTCCACGTTGGCGAGGAGAACGGTGGGTGATGGCACAGAGGGCTAAAATGGCTTAATAATAGAAACAGGTCCATTGTCTTCCTGTTCAAAACGGCAGAACTGATAAGCCCCGCCTCTTCATAGTGACGTTTCACCATAACAAGCAGCTGATTGTGAACATTTTTTTTTTTTTTTTATCATTTCACCCTGTACTGGCCTATTGTACAATTGTAACACATTTTAAACCTGGATGAAAGAGCACTGTGCGTCACTATGTAATGCTTTGGGATGAGAACAGATTGGGTGCGCATGACAGTCCACCCTGCCTCACTTTGTAATCTGAAAAAGATGTTCTACACTGTGCACGATTGAGCTCTAAAGCAAATCCAAATGCTCAGATTTTTGCTTTTTTTTGCTTTTTAAAGGAGACGTGTCGTGCATTCTTTTCAGGTTGTTACAGTCAGATCATCATTTTACATTTTGTTCAACGTAAACTGTAATATTGATCCAAACGGCTTAATAATGGAAACAAGTCTATGGACTTCCTGTTCAAAAATGCTGAACTGATAAGTCCCGCCTTTTGATAGTGATATTTCACCATAACAAGCAGTGGATTGTTATTAACATATTTTTATTTCTGATAAGTGGCTGCATGACATTTTAGAACTCTACACGTCACTTGGAGTCTTTTCAAATAATCACAACTAAGTACAGGGATGTGGGCGGGGATAGGGGGTAGGTGAAGCGAAATTTTCCAAGCACTAGAGCCTGAGTTGCAGGACAATACAGGATTAACTCGAACATACAAGAATCAATTAAAATACAACTTTGAGCAAACTAATGATGAGGAAACACTGTTGCAATAAAATTAAGTGTCCTGTACAAGGGCTTTTTAATTGGGATTTAAACATGAAACGTACTAATGACAAGGTGACCAAAAGCATTTTAAAAAGCCGCAAAGCTCAGACTTCTCTGACCACCGCAGTGTTGTTGGGTGATGATTCTGTGACTCTGTGAAGGTGACAGGCCTCTCGCCGTGTGCTCCTCAGACAGTGGAGTGGCGTTGGTGGACAGCGTCTTCATTTTCCAGAGCTCGGCGGAGTCAGTGAATGCCTCGTACGACGCCATTGTGGTGGAGCAGTGGACCGTGGTGGACGTGAGTGTACCGTTCTGTGTATGTGAGGGCCGAGGAAGGATTCTGGCACAAATGAAACTAAGCTCTTTTCTCTCAGACATGGAGCAGGATCACAGAGGGATTAGAGTGTGTCAGCCCCACAGACTATCAAGGCTACACTGGAGAGAATATATCGACTCAAACTCTCTATATTTTACTGAATTATCCTTGAACGATTACTACATATCCTTGCATAGAATATTTCTGCACAAGTTTTTCTTTTTTTAACTCTCAGCTTTATATGCAGCTTTAGAGTTTGGATCTAAATTTAGGGACATACTGTACATCAAATCTTATCATATTTTTAATAGGTAATAAAAAGTCATGTAATTGAATCTGTGCATAGAATTGTTTCAACTGTGGGTAGCACTTTGTTATAGTCAGTCACATTAATTTGAGTAACGTTTTAATAAAATTGTGCTTCTCTGTAGATTTCAGGCGTCACGTTTTTACTCCTTCTTGAGTACTTTAATTGACAGTGTAACAGTACTTCTAAATTTTGTGGTCTATCCTTTGGAAATACCAGATTGTGTTCGATCCTTCGAATTACATTAACATGAAATTATAAATCAGATGTTACGCCCAGATTCTTACAATTACTTTATAACGTTGTTGTAGACATCCCTCAGCTCTACAGTCAGGTCAGTTCTCTACGCATATTTCCACTTTAAGTATTCGTTCAAAGTCATGGTTCCGGGATCTTATGTGTTGGATGTTGGTATTATGTGTCCAAATATGATGTCACCCAGCTCAATCATGGAATGATGCAACCGCATGTAAAACACAGGCACCAGTCTGACCAGCAGGAGTTAGTCTGATAGATGATGGTGTTAGTGACATGACCAATTTTTACACTGATTTTAGAATGAGAAAAAGTATATAATTATTTCCACAGTGATAGAGGCAGTATTAACAAAAATGAGTTTATCTATAACGATATTCAGATGATATTAAGTCAATCCAACAGAAATGTGTTCAAACATGTCTTTATCAGGGTTTAAAATCAGACAAATGTGAAATGTCTGTAAAATTAAGCACAAAAGTGCAGAAATGTCACCTCAAACCCTTCTAAATTTCGATATATTGCCCACCCCTAGCAGACATTTGTTGCGCTAAATATCATGGTCAATTTTTATAAAGGCATTGATCTTAATCTTTTATGCCTTTATAAAAAATGACCATGAATCCCGGACCACCCCAACATCGTGGTTTCGAATTCCGAACCACCCTAACATCAAACGATCTCTCTGGGTGGAGTCTGCATGTCCTCCCCGTGTTACCGTGGGTTCTCTCCGGGTTCTCCGGCTTCCTCCCACCGTCCAAAGACATGACTGTGTAGGTTAATTGAGAACTCTAAATTGTCCCTAGTGAGAGAATGTGAGAGTGAATGGTTGTCTGTCCTTGTCTGTCTCTGTGTTAACGCTGCGACGAGTTGGCCACTGTCCAGGGTGTACCCCACCTAAGGCCCAAAGTCACTGGGATAGGCTCCAGTCACCTGCGACCCCTAACGGGAATAAGCGGTAGAAAATGAAGAGAATGAATGAATGAATGATCTTAATCTTGTCAATGTCACATTTTATAATAAGACTGACAACATTAAATGCAATCGATTTGACAATGCAAAGTGAATGGTTGGGAGGAGCAGCATTTTAATGAGGTCTAATTTGTTTATTTGTATGTAAAACCTGCTAAATCTGTATTTTAAAATTACAAATATAATGGAAACTGAAATATTGTTTTAAAAAAAAACACTACACAATTTTTTCATGTAATAGTAAAATCTGTGTTGCCCCAGTACAAATACATATTGTCAAAGCCGTTCTTTGGGTGGAAATGACACCACTGTGTGCTGTCTACATCTAATTATCTAATTAAGCAATGAAGGAAGGAAGTGCACTATTACCATGGTAAAGTTTGAAATGTTTAGAAAAGTGATTATGAGCTCATCCCAAGGAATAATTGGGCTGCTGGGAATGCATTGGGTAAGTGAGCAATACATTAGGAACACTGCAAACAGCCTTAGGTTTACGGAGTTAAGACGGACAATAATAAACATGTAAAGCACTGTAGCTTTAACCCTATAATAGACTTAAAGAGATGGCATATAACATTTTATTCTTATTCTTCTTACATTGTACTATTCTTATTTATAATTTTGAATGTGCGGCCTGGTAAATGTGTGTAAATGCCCTCGTCTGCGCTGCGTCCAGGGCGTGGTGGTGAAGGCCGACTACATCCCTCTGCTCCAGTCCTTGGCTCCGTTTGGCTGGAGACTCATGTGTGTCCTGCCCACGCCCATCGTCAAGAGCAACAGGTGACGACTGCAAGAACATCAGCACGCACAAAGTAGATCCGCCAATGTGTTATAGGAGGAATTACACCAGTCCCAGCAAATAACAACATAAGAATGATCAGTTTGTAGTAGAGGTGGGCGATATTAACAAAATGATGATGTATTGGTTGAAGTTTACATGGGACAAAAATGCGAAATTACTGTCAAATTACCCACAACAGTGCAGAAATATCATGTCATACCCTTGTTTGAAAGACTATGTGTTCAATTTTTTATTTCCGATTAGCTCTTTTTGCAGCATTTTGAGATTTTTTTAAAGACATAATTATAACCAGTATACTAATATTAAAGTTTTGCCTTATCTTCAAGACTATTTTCACAATATATTTCATTTGATATATATTGGCCACCTCTAGTTTACAGTAAAAGACCCACTAACAGACCTCTGTGGGGGAAGCAATCCATTCATTTTAATGTAGAAGAGCTGCTCTGTTCTCCACTGTTCAACAAGAGCAAATGCAGACTTAAAGAATTATATTTTACTGAATACACATTTGAAGACATGGAGAAGAATAAAGTGATCCAACGACCTAAATTTGGATAGTAACACGCTACCTGTGGGCTAAAGGCTTCCACGATGCTAACGGCGTTTGCTGTATTTTAACATGTACAGAAATATCCGTTTATCCGTAACACCATGTCATTATCTAAGACTCAATTGTGACTTGCCTTGAATTAATTGGGCTTAAAATAAACTTAATTAGCAGAAAACATTATTTTTTTAAAAGGACAAAGTTGCGTTTCCACTGAATGAAAGTCATCGCTCAAATGACACTGTTGCCCCTATTTCTTTTTCTTTCTTTTAGTTATTTTTTGTCATAATCTGCTGTAGGAAACAAGAAAAAGGGCTATTTTGGCATGTTTTTTTCTACACCAGCCACAAACAAACACATCACTGGGACCGATTAAACGGATAAAGTGTCTTGCTCGGGACGCAATAACAGCATAGATTTTGGATGAGTTTTCCACCAACCACCATTTGATCAGAGGACGAAGACTAACTGACTGAGCCACTTTACCATGTGCTTCATAAATAGCAAATACTACAAATAGAATAGCATTTCCAGTAATGTCAAATATTATAAAAACTATAAAAATGTCTGTAAATTTACCTTTAGGGCTAAACCTGTCACGTCGACATATTGGACACATTTAGATCTGGAACTGTCAGGAAGATGGCTTTATATTGTTTGTCATAATGGTGTAATTTTGTCATATTTCCATATTTTTACGAGTAACTTCAACCCCATCACGACTGACAACGGTAAACAAGTATTATTGTCACATCACAGTACTGTAAGCCCTTTACTGTCAGCGCTCACATTTGAACCGTGCACAGAGGCTCGTCACATCTCTACATGAATCCGCATTTAAACTCGTCACACAAAACAACATCATATAAAGTGCGCGCGTGTAAACCAATAATAGTGCTCTTTGTGTGCAGTGACGGGAGCCTTTCCACCAAGCAGATCCTGTTCCTGCAGCGGCCCGTTCTGCAGAGGAGGAGGAGAGACTTCAAGGTACTGCCGTCTCTCCGCGGGGCCTTCAGGGTCACGCCGACTGCCGCTAAAAAGTCTGCCTTCTGACAATGTGACATGCACACATCCAAAGCTAATTATAGACAGCACGGCTCTGTTGTGTTCTGTCAGCCGTCTCCTGAGAAGTGAGAAACAAAGAGGCAGAAGAGAACGTTTGAGACTGAAAGAGGGAGCGGAGTTAATCTGGAGTTATCTGGGACGATCAGCCAAGGTCAATGTATAGTGTAGATACATGATGTTATTTAAACGTCATCGAAATCATTCCATCAGTGTTGTTACGGCATGATTTATTGTAGTATTATTTATCATCCTATACAAGGCAAAAGTTGTGTTCAGAGTGTCAGACGGAGGGCAGGGGCCAGAAATCACATTTTGGGAACATATTTTGCTAAATTGATCTTTAAAGGACAAATGTTATGCCATTTTTGAGCTTTTAACCATGTTCTAACAATGTTCCCTCATCAAAAACATACCTCGGTTTACTTTTAGCATCATTCTCATGGTGTGACATGGCTCCGAGAATCTTCTGTGCTGCATGTAAGTCCATAAATCATCGCAGGAGCTGTCCAGTCACGATCACTACAACTGCTAACTATAACTAGAAGTATTTTTTTACATTTAAAGGGAACATATGCTAAAGTGACTTTTTTGAGCTTTTACCATGTTCTAACAATGTTTCATCATCAAAAACATACCTGGAGTTGCATTTAGCTTCATTCACGCTTGTTTGAGGAATGCGGAATCCTCTCCCTCCGACTGTCAAAAACACCCCCTGCTGAACTCGACTGATGATGTTTTCCAATATTTGATGTCACTTGTCCAAGAATGTTCAACTGTTTTAAGTTTAAATCATCGCCAGACTCATTCTGAGAATTTCTGCCGTCTAAACATGTTCACTAACTATGCATTCTCTAACAAACACATATTTAGTTTGTGTAAGCGTTATGCTGCCAGCACATGGCGCCAAAACTCAGTATAAGTGAGGAAAGCAGATGCAAAATGCTTTTTTTTTTTTTAAACAAATTTCTTTTTTTTTAAATACTAAAACATGAGATGCCAAACTTAGGGTACTCAAGAGTATGTTTAAAGGCTAACAACAATACAAAAATAATGTATAATATTTTTCCTTTAAGAGCTTTCAACCTGCTAGAATTTTTACCCTCTCAAAGTTGTATGCAGAGTTATTCATGCATCTTTATCCTCCTGCATCCAAGACACCATTGTTCTGAGGTTCAGTAGAACGGGGCTTTGTTGTGATAAAATTTAAAGGGTTTTCAACCAGAAGTCAACTGACTTGTGGCTTATATTAAGTCATTTTAGATCAATAATGTGTTTAAAGACTGTCCAAAATATATAATAATGATCCACTGGTGTCATAGATTATAACCATGGGTTTCAGAATGATGAGAACTTTGTCAAAACAAACAAAATATTATATCTTTTGAATGATGAAAAGTTCTCAAAATGTTGCATATAACAGAACCCATGAATATAGCAGACAGTAGCATAGTATGTCTAAATCAAAAATGTCTGCATTTTGATTGTCGAAAGGTAATTTATCCTATTCATGGGTTTAAGACAAATTATTCCATCCTGATTTGAATAAATTTGTGAGGACTCTTCCCCATTCAAGAGATAACGTTTCGATTTGCTTAATTTCTATGGTGTCGGAGGACCAAATGCACTGTGGAAGTTTTAATGTGGGGTGTCTGCCAGCGGAGAGGAGCAGATGTTTTGCTTTAAATAAATCTCTTAGAAAAACATTTTTCTGTGAGCGTATCACCCCTCCACAAACCTGACCCGTAACTTGGCCTAATAATATACAGTAAATGATGTTTCCGTGCAATAATGAATCCCTTATTCCATCTCCATTCATTGTTATAGGCCAATACATACATACTTCCGAAACACAGAAAGTAATCCTCATGAAATAAAAAATAATAATTACAGAAACAATAAGTAAATGGTACCTTTTTGTCTTTAAAGTGTTAAAATCAGCCATTAATTTCAGAGTAATAAACTATTTACGCTGTTACCATAGGGATGAACAATTCTAACCAAAATATTATTTTCTTTTCGATATATATTTTTTAATTATATAAGTAAGTGTAATGTCTATGGTGAAATGTCCTCAAAATAGCATTTATAACAGGAAGTTGAAACCCATAAAAATACATGGTCAGAAAAGACGGCCTTTTTGTTAAATACTGGTAACTAAAATATATTAACCGACAAATTGGCTCAATGATTTAGTGAAGGGTTGGCGCTGCCATCATACACACAGATATTGTTTTACACTTTTGCCAACAAAGACAGAACAAAACCTAAAGAGGAAACCGCTTGTCTTTGATTTCAGATGAACCTCAGAAGCCGAAACAAGGCCAAGAGGAGCGGCGGAGCAGGGGGACCATTTGAAGAGAGCTTCCCCTCGCTGCTGGAGATGGACAGCCTGAGGAAGGGCACGAGACGCCCAGAGGAAGCCCCGACGCAGAGGAGGAGGACGGAAGAACCAGAGCAGAGGAAGAACCAGGAGCGGCACCAGGGAAACGTCTTCTTCCTGTCTGGAAACGGAGCGGCACTGGAGGGGAGAGAGGAGGAGGAGGAGGAGGAGACGGACGTGGACAGCATTCATGTCCACACGAGCGTCAGGTGGACAGACGTGTGCCGCAAGGAGTCCCGGGGTCCGGCCGAGGAGCCCGTCAAGATCCAGCTCTTCTCTGGGGTCTGCTGACAGCACGCCAGGGTTCACACTGTCACCGGGAACGCTGGGATCACAAGGGAGAGTCGTGGGAAACGGGACACGACAGATGGGTTTAACCAAACGTACCGCAATGCAATCCCTCAGTGTTTATCCTGATTTAAGGCTGCTGGTCTTTAGATTTTTGTTTTAACACCATTTCCACTGCTGTAGGCTTATAAAAGGTCCTATTTTATGCTACGGTTGGGCTGTTTCACCATGTAGTTTCCTCTTCAAAGGCATACACACACTATATTCAAATAGGGATTAAACTGGGACTAAACACACCTTTCATTTTAGTTTCATTCCAGTATGTTAATGCAATCTCACAGTCATCTTTTCCTGAAGCATGTTTCAACTCTAAAAAAGCTATTGAAACTAGGAATTGCTCTTATATCTTATAAAAATGTCTCATCTGCAAAACTGACTGCCTTGTTTCCGCACTCTAATCTAATGTTGTTTTTGTTTCATTTACTTTCACTTTTATTGAGCTAAAATATATTAAAGGAGACTTATTATCCTTTTTTCAGGTACTTAGTATTAGCCTGACCAGCCATTCCCACTATCTTTCAATATTGAAAGAAAGTGGGTACGGGCATGATCGGTAAACCCCCTGCTTCCTCTATTCTGTGGCAACCGAGCCAATCAGAGACGTGAGAGTAGAACGTCACATCCGTGTGCTGCGATAACAAGCAAAAGCAAGCAAGATGGCATCCACGACAGAGAAGATGTCCAGGGCTGCTCTCTGCTCTGTTTTAAAAGACCAGGACGTGTCGTTAAAACCACAGCAAGAGGAAGCTTTACGGCTACATGCCAGGTCTCTGCTGCTTGTCGCGGTGCTGTCGTCACGTCCACTGTTCGTCTGATCGACGCATGCTTGTCCCGCCCTGCTGAAGTCAAAATTGTGTGGCGGTGTTTCCAAGACTAATCGACAGTATTGAATAATACAGGGAGATTAGAATGAAGGCCAGTCAAACTTTGTATTGAAGTAGATCATAATTTTACATTTGCAATACTGATCTAAAATGGCTTAGTAATACAAATGGGTTAATTGACTCATTTTCATTAACTTTTGACATTTTAGAATGTATCAGTTGCACTCAGTTAATCACAACTAAGTACAGGGGATAGGGGATAGGTGAAAACAGCCATTTTCTGAGCACTTGAGCCTCAAAACCAGGACAATCGATTACTCAAACATACAGAAATCAATCCAAATACAACTCTGAGTAAAATAATGACGAGGAAACGCTGCATGGTTAAAAGCTCAATAAAGATGATTTTGCAGACGTCCCCTTTAAAGACATGTTCTTACTTAAAATAATTTAGTCACATTTGAATAATCATGCAACTTCATAGGTTAAATGGTGATGTTTTTAAAGTCCATTCTTCACCAAATGATCACCATTAATTTCAAAACACTACAGATGCAGCTACCATCCTTCATTGTCAGCAGCTGTTGGTAAAATGCCTCATGAAAGACCTTTTTTCCATTTACATTGGTTTAACTTGCCTGAATATAGCATAAAATGGGACTTTTATGTAGAACTCTTCTCTGCCATTTTGACATTTTGTCTGCGCTACAAAGCATCTGCTAATGTGTTCAATAATAACCGGTAATAAAATCGGTGATTTCATTGAAAAAAATAACTTCATTTCCCACTTTTGCCACCAGAGGGTGTCCTAACAGGTTTATGTTATCACTGACACAATAGATTCAATATGAAGTGTTTTAAATCATATTTTTGTCATTGTTGAAAGCAGCCAGATAATGCCATTGTCCCGGACCGAGTGAACCCTGACGTCTTAAGATAAAAATAGTGCTATAGAGTTGCCTTTAAACCTTATTCATTCATTAATTAAATACGCCTAAGTTATAAAAGACCTGTTTTCTACTGTTAAGGCACATATAGTTTTGAGTTGGCTGTATTGTGCAGTTTAAAATTGGGTTAGGAGTACTTTTGTTATGTAAAGAGTTCATGCCTTAAGTTTTATTTAACAGCTTTTCAGCACTGGACTGTAAGAAGTACTGCTACTGTAGTATTTTTCTATGTAAAATGTATTTTTCACTGTATTTATTACGTAATGATGCCAGTTTGTTTCCATTTATGTGTATTACTGTTATAAAAGCAGTGTTCATTTGGAAAGCTCCTGACAGTTAAAGTGCATAAGACAGGTTTTACTTGTTTTCTAATTATGATCTGTGGTAAATATTTACAGTGTTGAGAAGCAACAAAATACGTTTTTAGAATTCTAGTTATGAGTAAATGTATTCGGATATTTAATTTTTCATTTGGTGGTAATCAGACACCGGTTACTTTCCTGTAATCAAAGGAATACATTGCAGTAGTTGATCATCTCGTTTAGACTTCAAACTGCAAAGTATTAGTTAGAAAACACAGCTCTTTTGTAAATAAATGCACAATAGCCAGTGAAAAAACATCTTTTCAATAATGCACCTCAACATGAAGCATTTGTAAGTATTCAGAATACATTACAAACTACATTTTCAGGGACTGCAGATGGAAACTAGCTATTTAGCTATAATCTGGTGCGGAACATCTCTGTTTTTTATGAGCTTAATGTCTCTGTACATTGTCCCTTCAAATAAAGACTAAACTAAACAAAACATTTTAATGCAAATATTCAATCAGTATTCTTCCCATCACTGAATATTTATCATAGTATCATCAGTATAATGGTAGTTTGAGAAGAAAGGCTGAGGGAAAAAAGTTGAAAAATACAGAAAAGGAATCCTTGTCATCAATGCACAAAATTCCATCCAAAACGACAGAGCGGTTTACATTAAGGAATACATTTTTGTGGCAGTGATGGATTCGTAATCTGCAAGATCAGTCTGAACCAATTTTGAGCAAATAGTTATCAGAAAATAAGTGTATATTAGAAGTATAATATCAAGCTGTGACGACCTCTACATGTCACATCTGATACTCAACCAGGAAGTACAATTAGGCAATTAACTTCACCAAATTGGGTAAGTTTTAGTGAAATGAGTAGTCAAATCTGTCATATGCACTTTAAGTTTTATCTAAAAGCATTAAACGCTACTATTAGGCTACAAAACTATAAAGTTAGGGCTGCATGAGCTGACAATACCAATATATTTAATAATTACGACATGCTAATAGTGTTATAGCAATATTGTATATTTTTTACAATACTTTTCATTTAGGCACTGTAAGAAAAACATATCTGATGAAAAAACTTGCTATTTATTTTGTTGATTGTAAATTGTCGTGCGGCCGTAATTTCAATCTTCTTTTGTTCTTATCTTTTACATGATAGACATTTGTCAAGTGCAATAGCTTCAGTAAATCTGAACCTGATTTGACAAAAGATGTAAATATTGCACTTTAATGCTGTCTGAACACTGCCATGTAATGTTTCCTTCATTTAAAGGATCACTATGTAACTTTTCTGGTGGTTATTCCTTTGAAGAATGGCATTCAACTTGATTATTTAACATTTATTCAGTCAAGTGATTTTAATTGCAAAAAAATATTAAATACCTTGAAAAACAAGCATTCTTACAGTGAGCGTACTCGTCTGGTGGTGAAATCTCCTTTTCGCAACGACAGATGAGTTTAATATTGTATTGTGGAACATTCTAGGCAAAGCAGTAAAATCTCCTCTCCAGAAAAGTTACACAGTGCACCTTTAACTCACTCATGTAAGAGCAGTAAAGGTGAGAAAATGTACAGATGGTTTTCTCAGCCATTCCACCATGTTGTACGTACTGTATGTAAGTGCTACTTTAACGGCGCCGGTCAATAAAGCGTTTACAACCAAACGCCTCCTTCAGTTATTTCTCATTTCCAGTGTCATGTGTGGAAATGGAAAGATGAAAATGAGTGCCCCCTGCTGCCAGTGCATGTCCTCACAGCTCCATCGCAGACCCCCCAGAGACTCTATTACAGCACGCCGCGGGGAGCCGACACTCACCCTCTGCGTCAGAATGAAGAGGAAATCATAGGTTCAAAACAGTCACTGCAATTGTATTATTCAACCGAAAACATCAACATCATAAATACATTTGAAGAACTGAGGTATTTTAATAACAATATAAAGCAGTTATTAAAAAAGCATTTGATTGACTCACTGTGTTGCATAAAAGGGTAAAACTATTGTAGAGACACAAATGCTGTTGCTTATTCAATAAATCTGCATTATTCAAGATTCATTGTCACTTTTTTCATCATTTGAATTCAAACAAACTGTATAATGTAAATTTAAGCAAATGTGTACAGGACTAAAGTAGGCATGTCAATAATTTATCAACGCATTAAAAATAAGGGAAATTCCAATATTCTATGTTTTTTTGGTCAGTTACAGTAGAGAACGTTTAGAATCATGGGTAGAAATGATCAATTCTACATAGGCACTGCGTCCATCAACAGTGTATCATCTTGTCTGTAAATGTAACTCAAAATAAAAATATAATAATAACTAAAACTCAGGAGTTGATTTCTGGCGAGAAGGACTGGACCTAAATAGTGTAACAACAGTCACTTGAGTTACTGTCATCAAAAAGCACCGTTTTGTGTCTGGAGTCTGGAGCTGGAGTCTTGTGCGTTGCGGCTGAGGAGTTGTCCAAAACCAGAGGAGGAGGTGAGTCCATTCAAAAGTGCTTTCAAATATACAGTACACATTCTGTAACTCACACCACTCTACCACCACTTCTCAAACAGGATGCGGTCCTTGGGCAGTCCCAGGTCCTTCAGGGTGGCGGACAGAGCTTCTGTCATGGGAGGGGGTCCGCACAGGTAACAAAGGGTGCTCTGTGGGTGCACATGGGCCTGCAGGTGATCAGCTGTGATTCTGCCCCCTGTAACAGCAGAGGAGAGAGGACAGTTTCACTGTAAAATGTAGCGGACAAAAGCTAAGTAAAAGCTACAGTAGCTTCTCAGTATTCTAGTGACCTGCAATGAGCAACACATTTTTTAACTTATGACCTGTTATTTTTCACGCTTAAATTGACCATCATTTCTACTGTACTTGACATATTTGGAGGTTTTGTTACAAACCTTAGTTTGATCCATATTTTCACATTTGACATTTTGTAATTCCCATTAGCACAGGATTTACAAATTTGCTACCCACTTGTCCTGTCTGCGCTCTTTTACTCCACTATTTTGACAGCTGTAAAAATAACGTGGCTCATTTTTTGCATTTTGTAGTTCTCCAGTCTCACATATCTTGATGCCCTTTCTGCAAAGTGACTACAGTATATGTACAGTATAATAGCACAATCTTTTAGCACTTATAGTTACAGAGTTCAACTCTAATGTTTTTGTACAAGATTCCCGTTAACGTCTCTTAGCCCCCTGTTCACATCTGTTCATCTGTTTGACCTGCATGTCGATGAGGACGAGAGTGGTCTGACCAGTGCTCTGGAGAAATCAGACTTTAATAGGACACAAAGTGGGACTGCACTCACGGCTGGTGAAGGGCTGCAGCCTGGACTCCACCTCACTGCTCTGCTGCGTCACGTGGAAGTCACAGGAGAAGGTTCTGGGGAACTCTTCACACATCTCCACTATGGAACTCTGACAAATAAAGCACAATTATGAACAGTGTCCATCATATACTGACACATCTGTAGGATAAGAAGTGAAATAAGACACTTAAGTTTGGCAAGATGTTGTCCTGAAAACCTTGGGCTTTAAAGGGGACATATTACACAAAAATCAACTTAAATTACCTTTTTTTCTTGTTACAACACGGTTTCATCATTATGAGTTCACTCAAAGTTGTAATTTGATTGATTCCTGCATGTTTGAGTTAATCCTGTATTGTCCTGCAACAGAGGCTTGCGTGCTTAGAAGATATCTGTTTTCACCTACCCCCTATCTCTGCCCATATCCATGTAGTTAGTTGTGATTATATAGAAAAATTAAGACTCCGAGTGATCGCAGTATGGTTCTACAATGTCACATTTTCAAAAAGCCACTTTTCAAAAACAGTGAAATGTCAGTATGCAGATCAATTCTGCAGTTTTAAACAGGAAGATGATTATTAAGCCATTTTAGATCAATATTGCCGTTTACAATGTACAAAATGTAAAATGATGATCTACTTATGGTACAGTTCAATACTAAGTAGCTGAAAAAAACATGTCTCCTTTAAGACATGAATTACAAAACATGTATAAAAAATGATGAGTCTATATTGGGAGGTTGGATAATATTGTATTTGTTGTTTTGGAGACATGCAAAATTAGAATGTCAAGTAATTTGTCTATGATAAAAAGTTCTCAAAAACACTGCAGAAAAAAAGATAAGTTAAAAAACTTGAAGTGCAAGTTCATTCATTCATTCATTCATTTTCTACCGCTTATTCCCGTTAGGGGTCGCGGGTGACTGGAGCCTATCCCAGTGACTTTGGGCCTTAGGCGGGGTACACCCTGGACAGTGGCCAACTCGTCGCAGGGCTGACACAGAGACACAGACATGGACAGACAACCATTCACTCTCACATTCATTCACTAGGGACAATTTAGAGTTCTCAATTAACCTACACAGTCATGTCTTTGGACGGTGGGAGGAAGCCGGAGAACCCGGAGAGAACCCACGGTAACACGGGGAGGACATGCAGACTCCACCCAGAGAGATCGTGTGATGTTAGGGTGGTTCGGAATTCGAAACCACGATGTTGGGGTGGTCTGGGATTCGAACCCACGATCTCCTTATTGAGAGGCAGAAGCTCTAGCCGCTGCAATTTTGATGTCAATTTTTTTGATACATTTTTTAGCAATATTTGAACCTCAATCAGAACCCTCACGACCCTGAGCTGTAGACCCAGATGTTCCTCCTCTGCCTGGAGGATGTCTCTCTACACTAGATGAACTGTTCCTCTTCTGCCTGGAGGAACTCTCTCTACACTAGATGAACTGTTCCTCTTCTGCTTGGGGGAACTCTCTCTACACTAGATGAACCGTTCCTCATCTGCCTGGAGGAACTCTCTCTACACTAGATGATCCACCTTCCTTCCTCCTGAGTGGTTCTGGTCCAAATGGATGTGTCAGTCCTGGTCCATCTACAGTCTGTCTGTGGGAGTAGGATCTCTCCCCAAGGTTTCTACTTTTTCCCACAGGGTTTATTGTAGTTTGTCCTTGCCGAGGAGGGTCAAGGACATGGGATGCTCTGGGACAGTTATCCATTTGCTAAACATTGTTTATTTAAACTGCTTTTTACCTGTGGCCCATCTAGGCAACTGTTGTTGTGATTTTGTCCACAAAAAAAATGTATTGAATTGAATAAAATTAAATAATAAATACAATTAAAAAATCAAGATTCTCATTTTTGTTAGTATCCCATACCCTCACCCCAAATCTATACATCCTCTGCAGGTTCACTTTTAGCAAATCACTGTTTCTGATTTCATTAGGATTAGGATTCCTAAGGATGGCGTCCCTGTGACATCATTAGAAAGCGTCAGGGAGCCTCTTCAGTGCCTGTACCTTGAAGAGTAGCTCCTGGCTCTTCTTGGCGCTGTAGCAGATGTGTGCAGAGCTGATGTTGGCCTGGTTTAGCTTCATCAAGTCGGCTGTGTGTAGCAGGATGGAGTAGAGGGGGTTAATGCCCACGCCCCCGGCCACCAGCAGCAGGTCCAGGGTGGGGTCCGAGGGGGCGGGGTCAAAGAAGAAGTCTCCGCCCGTTCGTAGTGCCACCTGGGAGCCCGTCGTGCACTGAGGAAACCACAACAAAGACCACATGACTAATGAATATCAACAAGAACATGCACAGTCTTCGAGAAGTTCAGACATAACCAGCTGGAGCTTTAGCGTGGTTTGAGGTGATGGGGGAAACCTTTTCCTTTGCAGGAGTTTGTGAGATCATAAGAAGTGAAAAAAAATATGGCTATGTCTTCTTCAAAGGTTCCACAGCTGGCAGAGAATAAAAAGTAATTTAAAAAGTGTATTCTTTTATTTAAAAGGTACACAAGATATGTTTATAGAGGGAGGGTTCACCACCTGCTTGTCTCCATGGAGATGTTATTGCTTTTCCTGGAATGTTACACAGTATGACATTAAACTCATCTCCATAGAGCCAAGCAGGTGACGCCAGCACGCCAAGTTACAGGTCAGATCTGTGGAGAGGGAACACTAACAGTTAGAAAGTATTATCTATCAGTGTGTATTATCCCCCATCTAGATTTTTTTTTCATCGCTATGAAACTTTCATAGACGGTCCAAAACATCACTCAACATATAATTTATGCAAAATGTTTTTTCAATGTATTTTTTCCGGATATGAAAAAGTATACTGCTCTTTGACCAAATGTTCAACACTCAACTGAAGAGAGCAGAGAGGGTTAAATGTAATAAATAAGGTTTATGGTGAAAATGTCTGGCCTGCCATATGAACAAGATATTCACAGTAAAAAAGATCCTTTCTGTTAAAGAGAGAAATCACAAAGTCCAGTGTATCCTAAACTTGTTGGGCATAACCAAGACCCCAGTCTGCCTCTGAATATTTGAAGTCATTTCAGTGTGTAATGAAAAATAATAATGAACATCTCTAAAATATGGCTGGGTGATATGATAAAGAAAGAAAATTGGATTGTCTCATTGAACACACATACACAAAAAAAGGTTTTATAAATTAATTGTCTTGAACATAAACAATACAGACTTTTAAGCATTGCCATTATATATATATATATATATATATATATATAAAACAATAGTCAAGAACTCAGTCAGAACTACAGACAACTGACTGTAGACCTCTAGATTAAAAAGACCCAAGCTGATCACTGACCATTAGAAATGACTGAATATCAATCTCAAATGCGCTTAACTTTACATCCGAACTTTAAAAGATAGAAAACATCAGTGTAATTGCAGAAGCTTGTTCAGACCGTCACCAGACTGTAAACTGTGAACAAAAGTCACAAGTGGAGCCAAAGACTTCAAACCCGGAGTATCAAAGAGCTGCGTACACGCTCCCATTTGCTCTGCGTATCCTTGGAAACAAAGTAAGAGAGGTGTAATAGCTGCACATCAGACTCTCTCTGCGCTCTGAAGTGGAGTCTCTGTAAAGAAAGACTCCTTCATGTGCGTTTGGACAGCAGCGTACGCACACAAAGATGCCAACAGAGTGAAGAATATACAGCTAAATGCACTATCAAAGAGAGAGAGCGAGAGAGAGAGAAAGGGAAGTGCGAGGAGGGAGATAGTAAGAGAGAGGGAGATAGGAAACAAGAGGGAGAGGGACGCAAAGAGGAGAGAGAGAGAAGAGAGCGCCATTCCCTTTCATTTACAAAATTTGCATCAACCAGTCCTTAGCTTGAGTACGTTTTCATTATTTAGACAGCCAGAAATGGTTAAAAATGTTATCTGTCATGAGGCACTGCAGACTGACATTCCATTTGACTTCACAATGTATCTTGGAAGTAAAACTCCAAATATGGAAATGATTGATGGATACCTGTGGATAACAAAGCGATGGATGACAGAGACAGAGCCAGAGACAAATGGACAGATACAAAAGGGGACATATCTTTACGGACTGCTCTTTGTTTTTGCCTTTACAATTTCCGTGTCTTCTTCTGTTTATAGTATATTAAAACATGTTTTAATGTTTTCTCTCAGTTGTAGCCTGAGTTTGCCAATCGTTTAAATAAAATACAGTTTGTTTCATAATGTTTATTTTTAGATAAAGACACGTAAAATATTGCACCTGCTATAATCACCAAAATCACTACACATTCCACCAAATATAGTCTCGATGTTTCTCTGCACTGATCTGTTTGCTCAGGATTAATAGCAGTTCAGTGTGTTTTAGCGAACGTTGATCTCATAAAACAAACATGTTTAAAGAGTAAATGATATTGACAGCATATTAGATATTGCTTGTTCGCTTATGAGTTATCGTAGTGAGAGCTTATCGGTTTTGATTGAATTTTGACGCACATTCGGTACCGACTCAAATTGGGGAAACACATAAAGAAAGGGGGAAAGAGATGAGAGTGAGAGACACAAACAGACAGTAGATAAAAGGTGGTGTAGTGTGCAGTAGTTGAGAGCCGTGTTGTGCCACAGGAACAGGAAGCACACGTTTCCCTGGAGTCTGGAGCGCAACCTCTGAAGACGGCACCGCTTCAACTAACAAACAACTAACAAACAACAGGAAACGTGTGAAGGGAGAGGTCTGGTATCAAAAAGGAAAGTATTCTCCCTCTTACAGTTAGTTTTATAGGTTAACATCAGAGTTCAAAAGCAGCATCACAAGGAGAAAGTTCTGGGGTCCATTCTAGTTTAGTAGTTTTGTAGAGAAGGATGAACCTGGACTAGACCAAGCTTAGATCTGTACCTAGCTGGCTGAACTTATCTTGAATAATTTTCTCTAATAGACCCGGATAGACTAACCCAGACAAATAACACACCACAAGAGCCATGTTATCTTTTATTCTGACCAGTTCCATGTAGTCTGAAGTCTAAACAGCATGATGAAATACCACAGTGTATTTCTCTGAACTGTTCAGAATAACACCAAAAGAAAGCATAACTAGCGGAATCCGCTTTTTCTAAATTAATATTCTGAATACTGAATATTTTTGATACATCTTCCAAACACTGACAAAAATGTATCCTACAGTGCCATGGACATGACAGACACTTGAGTCTGTGCAGAGCAATGCAAATGTGCAGAGTTAGATTTTACAGTTTAAATCTGTACAGACTTTGATAGTGTGCATTTAATATAATACAGTATGATTAAAGAGTGGGTATAGTTCATCTAATCATCTGCTTTAGCTGAATGTGTTTAAATATGATGCCTCTGTTTGAAATCTGAGCGCACTGATAAGAGTATTGAGTCTCCTCTCTCTCTGACACACATCGGCCGCTCGTTCGGCTCACAGCAGCTGGATTCTTGTCAAAGAGTTATCTTCTTATCTTTTTCAAGAACTTAACCTGGTCTGGAGCAGGTTCTGAGTTCAGGGCATGTTACCATGGAGATCTACCTCGATAGAAAGTGATGCAGCTTTGTAGCACTGCTATACCAGAGTAACCTTGGAAGTTAGTTGGTAACTAAGTTACTAACTACTAAAGTTGCTAACCCTTTAATCCAGGTTTGTAGTATACAGCTCTCGCTAAACATGGATTCAACACAATGATTGAGTGGTTGATCTTAATTTTTCATGTTTTGTGATTATATAAAACTTCACTTTTGTCTCTATTGTGGAATTTAGAATCAAAAAAGTCAGTAACAAGTTACTGAAGTTGGATAATAATATGAAAATGGTAAAAGGGCCAGGTTTTCCCAGTAAAGCACAAGAGAGTTAATTTACGTTCTGTTCATTCAAAAGGGTATTTTTTTTCCTCACTCTGTGGATTTCAAAACAAAAGACAAAGAAGTGTGCATTTGGAGCAGTTCAAAAATGTTATCTTCCTTGAAGCTAAATTTCAATGTACAACAAAGACCCCTCAGTTCAACAAACATAAAACACTACACACCTTGCAGTTCCATCTCACATACATTTGAAACAAATGCTTACAACAGTTTTAAGTATTGTCTTTTTAGGAGTTTTAATTTTCACCAGGATGCAAAAAGTAACTAAAGTACCAACAACACAACGTCTCTAAGAATTAGGTACTTTTGAACACACACACATATATACATTATACACACACACACACACGCACACGCACACACACATATATACATTATACACATACACACGCACACATATATATGTTTTAATGGCAGTTCTTATTATTCTGTCTAAAAGCTGCCAACCCTGTAGTTTATACCTCTAAAATATGTTCTGAAATGCATGTTGTTATTTTGCAAATCATATTCCATTCTTCTCTCAAATGATAATGCTCTTGAATGGGTTTAAAATGTGCACTGTGAACAGAATAATGACTTTAAAAATGTGTCAGAATTTGTCAGAAAAATTGCAATAGTTATTTTCCCAAATTGTTCAGAGCCATTACGAGATTTTCCTGTGCCAATGAGAGCCTTATTTTTCTCTCTGCAGTAAAAAAAACACCTCCCACACCAAAATCAGAAGCCAGTCCCAGTTAACAGTTCCAAGCCGATCTGAACAACGCCCAAGAGAACAATTCTACAGCCCGGGCAGCCATCATTCACTTTTATGTAAAACATTCTGATATCTTGCAGACGATTGACAATTCGAGTAACCATGAGGACACATGGCTGTGCTGCTATTGAAACTTGGTGGCTTACATAATGTATGCATAACCTTACAATGTCAGCAGAATCAACAGGTGATGAAGGGAATATGAGGTGAGAGAAGAAGGGCAGAGCCGTTTTGAGAAACTTTTGAATCGTGATTGCATGGTGTTTGCGATTTATATTTTAATTGTCAAATTCTGTTCGGAGCGTACTTTTTGAACTTGTCCAAAATAACATTTGTCAGAAGACAAAAAAATCTGAATTGCTGAACTAATCAGAATATGTTTGTAGTGTCTAAACCTTTACACAAAATAAAACCATTCAAATTGTGATTAAGATTTAATTGCAATATATGTTGCAGTTGAACACAGACGTTTTTATAATTGGCTCTTAATAGGCTCTTCTCACAACACCATTTGGCTGGTTGTGTGGCTCTTTACTTACCGTCTCATTCTTACTCTGTGGAGAAGCCTTGCTAAAATAAATCAATATTTAAAGATCACATTTCAGACAGTGGATTATAGATGGATGATAACTGACAGCATGGTAAGAAGAACTTTACATGTGATACTTCACTGGACACACTGCTTTTGCAAACACACCAGGTAAGTACAGTATTTATATCGTCTTAAAGGACAAATGTTATCCTATAGTGACTTTTTTGAGCTTTTAACCCTGTTCTAGCATTTCTCCGTCATCAAAAACATTCCTAGAGTTGCATTTAGCTTCATTCATGCTAGTTTGATGAATCCTGGTAGGAGAGTCCAACTAAAACACTCCCTTCAAAATCTCCTCGATGAGTGAGAGTTTTTTCGATAACTGACGTCACTTATCCAAAAATCTTCTGCTGTTTTAAGTCCTTAAATCATCGCCAAACTGCCATTCTGAGCATGTCTGCTGTTTAAATACAACACTGTAACTGCTAGGCTAATTAGCATCTCCAGCAGTCCCTCGAGTAATAACATAATGAATTGTGTAAGCGTTATGCAGCCAATAGAGGGTGCCTAGATGCAGTTTTTTTTGTTTCAAAACACGAGCTGGCAAACTTAAAGTACTCAAGAGCATTTTTAAAGGTTAATAACAATACAAAGAATGCATAATATTTTTTTCCTTTAACGTGCTGTCAGTTATTATCCATCAGTAAATGAATGGATGGATGAATGGATCTTCACTTTTGAGATGACCAGACCAAACCAGGCGGTGAAAAAAGCATCATCCAATCCAATGACAGAGCTCCAAATCAAAACTACATAAAAGTGGCATCTAAAAGGGTACTGACTATCAAGCGTTTTCCTTGGTATCAAAATGGAGTTTAGTACTGCAACAACACCACTCTTAAAGATGCACTATGTAACTTTTCTGTTGTGAGTGTTAGTGTGTGAGTCTCACCTGTGTGTGGACCCAGTGTGCGGGCGGGTGCTTGGTGTACTTGATGGCCAGCTCGATGACCCCCTCCCTCTGCAGCAGGCCCGGGCTGGAGCACATGGAGAAGCCCCCTACTGTCTCCAGGCCAGGGATGAACAGGTCCACCCTACAGACACAGGGTACCATTTTTAAATTGATTGAATCAAAATAAAATAATTTAGCAAACTAATCAAATGTTTCTGCTCATTCTATACTTTTCATCATTTAGTAACTTTTCATCTATCTCTTCATCTATCCAGGAGTGTTATGCAGTACCAAAAGTTTCATAAAAGTCACCTGGATGGGCCTGATCGTAATTGAAGACGTAATAAGGTTTGATCCTGTGAAGAAAGTTTTTCTTTTACAGTTTTAGGACTGGATTTTCAAGGCATACAAGTGTGATATTGAATAGTTTACCAAATAAAACTTGTGTTTGTTATTCGGGCTGTGCAATTAATCACACTTTTATTGAGATCTCTATGTTTTAAACAGTTAATGATCAGCTTGGATTTTTTATCAATAATTGTTTGATATTGAGACAGATGAGGCAAACTGTCATCTTTCAACTTGCATGTACTGGATTAAAATGTGTTTATTTATGTTATTTAACAGATGGGCTGGCTTTATCTCAGGATGCTGATCAGTGAAATACATGCATTTAAATGTAGATTGACTAACCCGTGTTACTGCATTATAAACACAGACCTGAGTGAGGACGGCCAGAAATGCTTAGACCAAAACATATTAAAGAAATGAAGTTTAAAGACATTAGGCATCTACAATGGGACACAATTGAAAATGCTGACAGAGACTCTCTTTCCAAACGCTCCACAGATTCACCACACGTGAGAGATGTGGAGACATGAGGTCAGAATACAAAACACTGGGTGCATTTCAAACAGCTGCTACTTACTATTGTACTATTGTAAATGCTAACAGCTGCACATCCATTCACCTCCGGTGACCTTGAATAACATCAGGGTGCAGTAGAGTTTTCATTCATTATTACACAACAACATTAACAATTATTTAAAGATGGCTTTGGTTATTTTTGTCCCCTAAAAGGAGAGGTTAGCAAAGCATTGTCTCATGGTTTCACACTTCCAATTCCTGTAGTTCAATATATTCTTTCCACTGATCAGCTTCTCTTGCTCACTTGACTTATTTTCTCACTTTTGCTGCTCCTCTTTAGGGTTCCTAGAGTGGGACTTGGACCCACAATTTCATGACCCAACAATGTTCATTTTGATGACTAGTCTTCAGTTTTAGATTGCAGTAAGTCTTGGACAAAATCCAGCAGAAATATCTCAAAGTCTAGGGTTGAGCAATATGTTTTTCTTGTATTGATCAGTCCCAGTTTTCAATGTGATATCATAATTTTTTTATTCAAATCAAATAAAACGTCATTCGAGCTTGATTTCAACACAAAGATAAAATGACAGTCTTTCAATCACTGTCATTTAACACACACATACACATACGTCCTTTCTTCTTTCAAAGTCTGACCTCTCCAACCCACATGCTTTTACTGACAGGACATGGCTGTAGACCTCTCCATTAAAAAGACTATTGATTATTTGGAACTATTAATGGTAAAGCCCTATTTCTCCCATTACGTTATATTTCGTTTTTATCAGTTAAAAATATTACAATTATATACTAACTATGACTTTTTTGTAGAAATGTCCCAATCAATGTTTACCAATCAGTCAAGCAGACATGTCAATGGCAGACTTTTTTTGCTTAAAGAATCACTTGAGCTGGACTACGTTACTAGTTTGAACGGTAGTGAAACTGGTTGTATTTAACTGGTAGAGCTGTATATAATATGTTGGAGGAGAGATGTTTTTTAATTTGTGTCTGTAAAGTCTGTAACAGTTTTGAGGATGACGACGATTTGTACCTGGGTTAGGGGGTACGGAGAAAGCAAGACAAAAAAATAGGATGTGACCCTCATTCTAAATCATGTTGAAAATCCTGTAAACCTGAAGAGCTGGCTCACATTTGTTGGCCCCACCTCGCCTCTGGCACCAAGAGATTTAACACTCAAACACTAGCAGTCCGTGGATCTGCTCTCACCACCCACCCGCATATGTCCCGCCCACACCCTCGTGCACACTCACACCCTCGTGCACAGTCGGCAGGAGCGTGCATGGACCGCTCCGGGTGAGATTCTAAATGAGCTCTACTGTGGGTATTGTGAAGAGTAAGCACACGAGTAATGGTTTCCAAATGCAGCGCTGTGGTCCAAAACTTGTAGTGCGCAGTTAACAGGCTCCTGACTGTTTCACTGCCAGGACGTCCCACGGAGAAACCTATGTGCAGGAAAACGCCCACACACATCTGATATGGACTTGGCAGAAATAACCAAGGTTTCGCCAATAACTAGGCCCTCTTTCTTAAATCATAGGCTTTTTCAAATCATAATTCTAAAGGTCCAACTTGGAAATAAATGTTTTAACAATGGCACCACCTTGTGTCAACTGCATGCCAGTACAAATTTGTGGCAAAATAAACCTGTACTACAAAAAAGACCATTAGAAAGACCAATTCATGTGGGTAGACGATGCAAAAATAGTTCTAACTACTGTCATTTCAATAGTATTACTCAGGCAGAAGTGCAGATTAGTTGCCCAAAAAAAAAGTAATGGGTATTTGGGGAAAACACTGCTCAATTAAGAGTAAACGTAAAAGGACTTGGCATAACGTCTGATACTTTCTGATGTAAATTCCTTTTTATTTCATTTTGCTCAGTGATGTAGGGATGGGACAATAAATTATAATACAGTTTATTACAATAAAGGAGTGGAAAATTATTGTTCATTGTTTCTGTAAAATTGTGATCAACAAAGATAATCACCATTTGAGGTGGGAGATGTGTAGAAGAACCAAGACACTTAAAAGGCACATTTTAGAACATTCCTGCTGCTTTGTTAAAATATAAATGAATACTTTTTTAATCAATTATTGTGCTATTATTGTTAATCGCAATTATTTTGGTCATAATAATTTCAATATCGTCCCATGCCTACTGTTATGTACAAAGAGTATAAAGGTCCATTTTAGTACATTGAATTCAAGTCAGTCAAATGTAGTCTTAAAAAAGGTTCTTGATCAGAAGACGTTTTCACAGTTGTTTGATTTATAAACAACACAATAAAACGATCCTCTTGACACTGGTAGCCAGAACTGTGACAAAAACTCAGCATCTAAAACTTCTGAAGTTGTTGTGACAAACAGAGAGTTGTGTAGTGTGCACTCACCACTGGCCAGCCTTAAAGCTGAAGTCTGGGTGCACCGTGAGCCTCAGCCTCTTCACTGTGTCCGACTCATCGGTGAGCCCACACACCTGCGCTGGGTACAGGGCCTGTTCAAAACACATTTTAGAACACATCAGAGAACTGTACACTGGAGCCGAGCGGGGAGAAGCACCCTTACAGTGTGTCTGGACTGGGCCGCAGTCCTCTGGAGGTGGTCCATCTGTCTCCTGGACGACATCCTCCTGTCAATGCACACAAGTCTGTTAGCTCAGTTAGCCGTGTTATGGCTGTTAACTGTGTTGTTGGTTTATATTCTGTAGCAATGGTGAAAAAGTGAACTTTGACCTCCATGTGAGAGAGCATGAGGACACTTAAAGGGCCAGGTCGGTCAAATGATTCCCAGCTGAAGTTTAGAAGATGGATATAATTATCTTCGGCTTCTACCAAAGATTTTCAAGATACATGTAAAATGATGTATGGTCAGTTTGTTGTTTCATCTATATCAGACAATAGGTAAGAGATGTTATTACATGTTTCGACTGTAACTTCCGTCTTCGTCACGCTTCTGTGTGATGCTTCAGACGAAGACGGAAGTTACCAAAACAACAAAGGTGTCAGAGAGAGAATCAAAATAAATAAAGGCAATTTATATTATATTTTAGTGATTACATTGTAGTAGCCGAACTGGATAGAGAACATTTGAGAAATGAAATCCATCAAGTTACGTATAATTTCTGTTATCTTCCAAAAAATTTTGGCCAGATCAATTATGCACCCATTTAGGCTTTGAAAAAAATCAATCAATCTTGTTATGAAAACAAACTGAAAAAGCGCAATAGTTGTTTAGTGTATAAATTAAAAGATAATGCAGGACAAAGATTGCAGAGGACATTAGATTTCATAAATAATTGCAGCTAATGTTGGTTTTCTTTTGATGATTTTTTTCATTGAAACTGTGATTTATAGTGGTGGCAATGTTCAAACATAAATCTGATCATTTATTGATTTCTGGAGTTTCAGATTATTGTAATGTCATGTAAACAGTGACCATGTTTAGATGCACATTCAGAATCCAATTATTAATAGATTCTTGAAGTTGTAAGATTACTTAAATTATATGTTACAGCCGTTTGCGTGTAATATAAATAAAGTTAAAGGCCAGAAATCAGCTTTTGGTGTGCATGTAAACATAAGCACGGTTTTACTTTGACTGGATTATCGAAGAAAACTCCACCAAACAGCAAAACAATTATCAACCTGACAGACATCAGTCCTCTGTGGAGGGCTCTCAGTGAAGAGCCGGAGGGGGCCCGGGGACCAACCAGGGACAGGAGCACACAGGGGACAGTCATCACCACCTGGAACCAAAGGAACATATAGAGAAATCAATATGTATAAGTGTAAGCAAATACTAGACACAAGATTTGTTTACACATTTCAAAATCTGTTTTTAATGTGCTGTTTTAAGATAGGGGCATAAGTATTTTTATAATATACATTTTAATAATACAAATGCCAAATAATAACTCCCAAATACCTAGCCTAATAGTCTCAAGTTACATTCTGATGATCCAAAATACATAAAATACATAAAACTCAGGCATACATTTGACTTTTTCTCATCTCGAGCAAATACTTCAGGTCTTTAAAATGTTGTGATGCCTTCTAAAGAACAGCTAAATTTACACTAATTTGGCAGTTTTATACATTTCAAATTAGCAAGATGAAAGCAATATCATATTCTAATGTTGTATTTATTACATATAGATGACACAAAATATTTATCATTTAACATACAGAGGCAGAACACCGGGTTCTACTGATGATGACCCCTGTGTAGTTATGTCATGCTGGTTAGCTTTAGCAGTTAGCTTAGCATTAGCTTTAGGTTGTTCTCTGTAAAATTAACTTACCAAAGAATAAATTAACACGGTGTCAGGGTAGGTCTCTTGGGGTTAAATGTCTGCCAGCTGTTTAGAGTCCCGGACATGTTTAAATTGTAGAATACATCCACATTTTACAGCCTTAGCAACGGAAACATGACAGAAGAGATGACGGCTGCTCCTACTGCGCGTGCGTGTGTGGGTCACTCACTCAGCGCCCTCTGCTGTGGAGATAAGGATACTGCAGGAGAAGCAGAGAGAACGCGTTCATAATAATTAATTCAGCCACTTTAGAATAATAATGTCAGCTCTTAATGAAAATCAATCAATAAAAAACGAGGGTTATTTGAATAAATTGAATAAATGGCGGCAAAATAATTAATGCTGCAGGCCTACATTTCTATACAGGCAAATTATTAATAGTAATCTTAATGTATATTTTGTCATTTTGATTGTGTGTTTTAAGGCTGCTTTTTCACATCTAGAACAACAAATTTTTTTTATTTTAAAATATTTCTATACATGGGACATGGGAAACGATATGATGCAATTTGAGTAGTTCATTTTTTAACTTTAATTCAGTAGCCTTGAATCAAAATGAGACCAATATATAGTGGCCAGACACAGTCATATGGGATATTGTCCTTTCAGCTGTGTGCTCCCTGGATGACTGTGCTCAGGTGAGTGTGGTTTGCCTGCAGCAGTTACAGTGGGGTAGAAGAGGGTCAGCCGCGTCACATTCCAGTCCACATTCCAGCGTTTCAAATGGAGTAGTGACACAGACGGTTTCAGGTCATAACCACCGCTCCTCTAAAAGTTACTAAAGACTCAATCCTCCAGCAAATATGCACGTAACAACACGACACGTCTGATGTTTCCCAAGATGTGGTCTAGTACCTGTGGGTGGTGCAACTTGAGTTCATGTGATGTCACACAGAGTTGTGTGGTCGAATTTGCATCTGACTGTCAAAATGCATGTTTTGTAATTATTGGGTCTAATTATTGGGTTTAAGCATAAATTAAAATCAGGGACAAAATGGGAATGTTTTTATCACAAGAATAGTTTGGCATATGGAAAGAGCAGGATTTATTTTTTTCTGTCATTTTATTCTATAACTGTGGATTACCCAAACTCATATAAATGATCTGGTACAACATTTGAGAACTGTGATGTTTGATATTGTTTGACCCTTTTAAAAAATAAATTCTATTGTCACAAGTGTGCCTTCACCAGCGTCAAGACAAAGTGATGGTTGTTTCAGACTGTTTTGGCAGAGCTGCGTCTGGGAAAAGAACTGATGTGTACCTGTCGGACGGGCTTAGGCAGTTCAGGTGAGCGCACGCAGCACGCAGGAGCACACAGTGACGTCTCACACGCGTCACTTCACCTTCTCAACAGGTGTCTCCCACGGTAACCAGCTCATGAACACAGTGCTAAATATAGACCAGGGTTACAACCAAACCTTTAATCCTGCTTTTAGTCCAATAATGTGCCAATGATTCAGTTAGGATTTATGATTGTGTTTTCTAATGAGTCAGGTCATGGTACACCGGGTACTGCAGTATGAGCCATTTTTATTCTGGAAACTACACTACTATGCTACTACTACTACTACTACTACGGCATTGAGATCTTGTCTAATCAATGTCTAATCGACCAGAAACATGTGTTGTATGGATGATAAGGTCACTGTGTCTGTCTCATGCATGGCTGCAACAACAAATCAACAAAACATCCACCATTTCTACTACTTTTCTATATATATTCAGTTAAGATAATTACGAATTACTCAACAGTAAAAGCAGTGGTTGCGCTAAAACAGAGTATTGCACTCTTCAGCCACCTTTATTATGAGAACCATACAGGCTCAGGGGCTGGAGCTCTGTGGGGGGAAACGATCCATTCATTTGAATATAGAACAGCTTCATCCACTGTTCAACAACTACAAGAGCAAACGCTGAGTTTGGAAGTTTTATTGTGCCAAATACAGACACAAAGACATGGAGAAGAATAAAGTGGTCTAACGGCCTGTATAGTTATCCAAGGATGCTGACATCTACACAACACTCTTTGGAGGAATAAAAATCCAATTTTATGCCCATAATAATGCCCAGTGTTACATGTATGTATGTTACAGAGCTCTGTCACTTGGGAGTAGAATTCTGAAAATAATATCAGAGATGAGTCCCCCATAATTTTCCTTTAAGAGGGGTTCTTATGGGTTGGATTTAAAAAAAAAAAGTTAACTATGTGGTTTTCAGCTTTAATATTGACACTAATTATAGTGCCAGTGAGTTAGTCCAATCTGTGTCTTGCTCACTCTGAAGACCAAACTACATCTTTCACGTGAGGCATTACCTCAGAGCCTCTCTCTCTCTGAGCTGCAGAGGCTGCACTAGCACAGATTAGAATAATAACTAGCGTCAGGTGCTGAGGTTGAGGTTGTGAGGATTCAGATCAGAGAGAGGCCTTTTAAGCTTAAATTAATAAGATTTAGTTATAGGAACTGGAAACTGAAAGTGAGGAGCTGATTCTCCTTTCTGATTTGACAATCAGAAAACCAACACCAAATAAAAACATAAACAACTTAGACACAATGTATAATCTTCACATCAGTTTATGGTTATCATGTTTACTTCATCTGCAACATTTGACAAAAGTCCTACGGTCCACCTTCAATAAAACTCCTGCTGTTGAACCTGCGTTGAAAGTGAGATCATGCTATCAGTCAATCTAAAGCATTCACTGAGGATCTGTTCACATGAAACAAAAACACATACCTGTGATTGTGTGAGCCTGTGTTAACAGAGACGACAGACGCTGTGTGCTGCCGCTCATCCCACTGTTTCTAACCTGAGAAAAACTCAAATCTTACCTATTTATTTACTTCTGATCTAAATTTTGACGTCACTGCAGACTTGGAGTTCCCATTAGCTTTTAGAGCAGGGCTATTCAATGTGCGACCCGGGGGCCAGATCAGGCCCTCTAAACCAGTGGTTCTCAAACTTTTTCAGCCGCGACCCACAAAATAACAATTGTTCACATTCACGACCCCCAAACACAAAAAATAGGCGACATGCAAAGTGATAAATTAGACTTATATATAATGTTTGATTTTATTTTGAGAATATAGACCTAGAAAAATAACAGTAATAGGCCAACATATAGGAATCTACATTTCCCATTTGAAGGGTGTCAAGCCTTGTTTAACTCTATTGTATCAGTTTTTCCCCATAATCTGGGGACCCCCACTGGGGTCCCGACCCCTAGTTTAAGAACCACTGCTCTAAACGATCTGATCCGCTCCAGAATACTCCAAAATATATTTTCTGTTCTTTACTGGTTTAATACTGGGTTCGTACTAGTTTCTACTTTTTTGGTCCTGGTTTGGACCTTGTTTAATTCTGCTTTAAACTTGGTTCGATTCTGGGTCACTCCTGGCTCAGACCTGATAGGTTTCTAGTCCTAGTTTAATTTCTCTGCTGAGAAGGTGATCGGCTGCAGCCTTCCATCCGTCCAGGACCTGTACGTCTCCAGGACTCGGGGACGAGCAGGTCGATCACAGCTGACCCTTCTCACCCTAGACACGGACTATTTGAGCCACTCCCCTCGGGCAGGAGGCTACGGTCCATCCAGACCAGAACCTCCCGCCACAAAAACAGTTTCTTTCCCTCTGCCGTTGGACTCATGAACACTCTGTAACACCTGTCACTTTAACAATAATATTATTTAAGAACAATCTATTTGCACTACTCATCTGCCAACTGTACATTCTGTACATAGTGTTAGTCTATCTTAGTCTATTTTATTCTTAATTTTATGCATGCCTTTTTATATATTTTTTAAATTTTATCCATTGCTTTATGTTGCACCTACGCCGAAGCAAGTTCCTACGTTTGTGAATTTCACTGACAATGGCAATAAACCGCTTTCTGATTCTGATTCTGATTCTGATTTCGGTTAAGTACTGGATTTCAATTTTGCATAGGAAGAAGCATTTTGTATTTTGACTTTCCACAAAAAACTAATATATAGCAGTAGCTATTTTGAAGAGATGCGCAACCCTAAATTTAGTTTAAAAAAAATAATAGCCCTGCTTCAGTGAGTTGTGCTGTTTAACCTCTGGTCTTGATGACATCAGCAGAGCTCAGAGCAGGTTCAGCTCCCGGGGCGTCCCTATTGGCAGAGGGCCATCATCCAGGGATTCCTCTTTCTCTTTCACGTTTCAGACACACTCTCTTTTTTCATCTGTCTCTTTTCTTCACACACCTTTGCTCCCTCTTTTCAGATTTTGACAATTAGAAATATGAAAGACATGAGCAGATTACACTAACATAACTACTCAGTCAAAGCAACACACTCGACACTCCAGGGATCCTGTGCTCATCTGACCCTCTCCTCTACATCTGCTCTTGCACCAGTTTACCACATTGCATAAGTGCAGAGGTAAAAAGTATGCACCGATACCGATACGGGACGTTTCAGTTGGGACGGGAGGATGCAGTAGAGCGTGCGATCTCTCTCTCATCGAGACATTCCTCCTCAGAGCACTTTCACTGAGAGAGGGAGCGAGAGTCCTGCATTCCCTCTTGTTTCAGGACGCGGGAGCACATACTTTAAAATCAGTTTTACGTAAAGCCTCTAATGTCACTTTTTTACCTTTTTTTTTATTATAGAGCTTTTAGTATATAACTGTAGTATTATGTTATTGTAGTGGCAACATTTTACTCAAGAATAGGCTTAATCACTCTCCATAAAACTAGTAATTTCAAAACATGCATCTAATAGAATCTATTAAAAATAAGCATATGCATTTTCTATTTTAAATTAACAAGTTTCCTATGTCCTTAAGGCTTGATGTCTCAACTAAAAAAAAAAAAAAAAACACTCAGGTTCAAGTTCTTTATTCTGTGGAGAGATTTGGCTTGGAGCAAGGGTCAGTACCACATGTAACGTAACATCAGTCACAGAACTGGGGGGGACTCTCTTCCTATTAATTTGTACAAGAAGGGGGCGCATGTGAGGTTTCTTGCCCTGGGCCCCAAAATTTCTGATGATGGCCCTGTCCATGCTGTTTAATTAAAGTCATTAAATGTTTTTCTAATTATGACTTAATTTGGTGGGATAGAACCTGTGGTAAATATTTCTCATAGTTTTACATCCGTGAAGTTGCAGTTTGAAGACATTTAGAAAAATAAAAGATACAATTGACAAGAAGTAGTCCTAAATTCTAAAACAGAATCCCCCGGTGGTCAAGAATAGGCGATAATAGGTGAGACAATTTACACATAGCATATATATATATATATATATATATATATATATATATATATATAATTTTATAATTTTTTCCCTATAGTCACCATCTATACATATACATATATATATATATATATATATATATATATAATTTTTTCCCTATAGTCACCATATATATATATATATATATATATATATATATATATATATATATATATATATATAAAATTGCATAATTTTTTTTCCTATAGTCACCATCAGCTGCTCATGTTCAACCAGAAAGTAACATCATAAACTTTACAAAAATGATCAACTTTAACAGGCTGTTGTAAAAAGGTTTGATTATTGAGTATTGGGTATATATTTGAGTATTGTTTTACATATCATTTCTCTCTTATGAGTGTGGAATTATTATTGTTTAATTTAACACCTGAAATGCTAATGACCTCGCTTTAATTGTATTATGCAATGTAACTTTTATTTGACTTTATTTATAAAACAAAAACTCTACCTCTAACCCTTTTCTTCTCCTCTTCTTCCTGTCCTTCCTCTCCCTCCCCTCTCCTTTTCATTTCCTCTCCTTCTCTTCTCTTCTTCTCCTCTCCCTTTCTCCTCCTCTTCCTTTCTCCTCCTCTTCCTTTCCTTCTTCTCCTAATCTTCCTCTTCTGCCCTTTTCTTCCTGCCCTTCCTCCCCTTCTCCTCCTCCTGTCCTCTTCATCCTCCCCTCTTCTTCCTCTCCTATAGGTGGACTTACGACTAAACCATTTTGCTTTGTTGTTGTGCCATTTTAAGCGCTTCCTTTCTGTGGCGTGTTTCTAATGATAGATTTGACAAAGCCTCCTTTTAGCCGTTTCTTTAGTGCTGCTGTGTCCAACCTGTTTGGCCCAGACCTTTTGCAAACCACAAAAGCTAAATTACCGTCCGGCGCACTGTTCCATTCCATTCTTTTGCATCACGCTGCTTGTTGTTTTGGGCGTTCTGTTCTTCCTTCACGCGTAATGGTTTGGTGCACTTACGCCTTGGGTTGGGCTTTTATCGTAAAGTCTGTGACACCAAGTACCAAAGAAATGACAGATCTGGAGCTATTGTGAATGGACCAAAGCAAACCAGTGCTAAACCAGGATCAAACTAAAACAAAGACCAAACCAGAGCAAAACAGGACTAAACCAGTGCTAAACAAGGACTGTTCCAGAACCAAAGAAGGAGAAGGACTAAACCAGTGCTAAATAAGGACTATACCAGTGCTGAACAAGGACTAAACCAGAAACCAGAGCAAAACAAGAACTAAACCAGTGCTAAACAAGGACTATACCAGCACCAAAGAAGGAGGACAAAACCAGAGAAAACAAGGACTAAACCATTGCTGAAAAAGGACTAAACCAGAGAAAACAAGGACTAAACCAGAACTAAACAAAGAAAAAACCAAGATTAAACAAGAACCAAACAATTAAACAAAGACTAAATCAAGACTAAACAAGAACTTAACCAGAGCTGAACCAGTATTATACCAGGGCTAAACCATAGCTAAACAAAAACTGAACCCGAGCTAAACTGGGACTATACCCGAGCTATACAAGGACTGATACAGGGCTAAACCCGAGCTAAACAAGAACTAAACCAGAGTTAAACAAGAACTAAACCAAGACTAAACCAGAGCTAATCAAGGATTAAACTAGAGCTAGACAAGGACTAAACCAAGACTAAACAAAGACTAAACCAGAGCTAATCAAGGATTAAACTAGAGCTAGACAAGGACTAATCCAGTACTGAACAAGGAATAAAAAGACCAAGGACCAAACCAGAACTAAACAAGGACTAAACTAGCATTAAAGAAGGACTAAACCAAGACTAAACAAAGACTAAACCAGAGCTAAAGAAGAACTAAAACAAGACTAAACAAAGACTAAACCAAGACCAAACAAGACTAAACCAGAGCTAAAGAAGAACTAAACCAAGACTAAACAAAGACTAAACCAGAGCTAATCAAGGACTAAATTAGAGCTAGATAAGGACTAAACCAGAGCTAAACAAGGACTAAACCAGAGCTAGACAAGGACTAAACCAGAGCTAAACAAGGACTAAACCAGCGTCAAACAAGTAATAAACCAGAGCAAGGAATAAACAAGGAGTAATCCTGTACTGAACAAGGAATAAAAAGACTAAGGACCAAACCAGAACTAAACAAGGACTAAACTAGCATTAAAGAAGGACTAAACCAGTGGCTAAACAAAGACTAAACCATGAAGGACTAAATCAGAGCCAAACAAGGAATAAACCAGGTTCAAACCAGGACTAAACCAGATCTAAAACAGCAGAACAAGGTCTAAACCAGATTTAAACAATAACTAATCAAGGACTAAACCAGGACTCGACCAGGACTAAATCAGCACTGAATCAGCACTAAACAAAGACTAAATCAGAGCTATATAATGGCAGGATTAAGTGTTTAACCAGGTCTAAATCAGGCTAAGACTAAAGGACTTAAAGGACTAAAGCATGACTCAAGCAAAACAAAAGGCTGAAACAGGAAGTTGAACAAGGACTAAATCTTTACAAGTCTTACTTATAACGAAGGACCAGAGCCGACCCAGGACAAACCAGGTCTAAACTATTTGCAAACTTTATTGCCCCCACTAAGAAATTTGCTATCCTTCAGTGCTTCTGTGCAACCTCTCAGGACAGGAGCAGTGTCCGTGAGCAAGACACTTCACTTTACTGACAGTATAAGAGAGGACTTTTCCTCTGAGTGAATGAAAATGTGCAATCCACTTAAAGTGTTGAAGTAGCCGTAGAGTAAAAGTACAGTAAAAGTTTACTTTGTGATCTATTGAAGCACCAAATATTGTGATCTTGTCATAGCATTGTGCTGATTTTTGGAAGAAACGTTTTTTGGTTTTTGGTTGTTTTTATTGCACTGAAAAATTAAGCAAAACATGCGTTCTTACTGTGAGCGGGCTTGCATCGTCCCAAACTTGACTCGTAATTGGCCGAAGCCTCTTCCTATTTGTTTCCATCTGTGGAACTGTTGCCCCTTTGGCTATGACATATTCTGAAGTATGGTTTTAACTTGACATAGAGTAATGCAGGTGATGTACCACCTCCAGAAAGTTATGTTGCTTTCACACAATCAATTAAACAATTTCTTACTTTTTTCTTACTTACGTTTTTATTTTGCTCAAAGTTGCTTAAACTTTATTACTCCACAGCTATTTCAGATGGTCTCATACTATATAGGCCTATAAACTAGCTTGCTTTGTTTTGTTGTGTCCTGTTAAAATGTAATGGAGTGGAAAGTACAAATACTTGCTCTCAAATGTATGAAAAAACAACTAAAACTATTCATTTAAAAATCAATTCAAGTAGCCTAATGTACAGATACCTTTTTATTTAAGTAAACTGCAGTAGCCTACTTTTTCTTCTGTCGATACTTTTCACCACTATATCGGGTCTAAACAAGGACTAACCAGTTCTGATAGACAGGTTTACAAAAAACATGCAAAGCAAGTAGTTAAACCAGGTCTTAACAGGGGAATGAACCAGGGCTTCACCAGGAACAAAACACTGCCTTAAACCGCAGGCCTATACTAGGACTGAACCAGCTCTAAACTAAACTGAGACTAAACCTGGAGGCTGTGCGTGAGCTCCCAGGTTGCTAAGGTTACTACATGCCCCGCCCATATTCACCTGAGACCACCACGTGACACCTGGCCTGGCTCTCGTCCAATGAGGAGCGAGAACAGGTGGCTATCGAGTGAAGTTTCGAAGGCGGAACCTGTAGATCCAGTGGCTCTTTATAAATGTGTCAAATCGGTCGTGGCTCGGTGGGAACGCGCTGTTCAAGCGTCTGACAGCGACAGTACCGGAGCAAAATGCAACTTGAGATGATTTCAGACAAGTAATTTCCTTTTGGATCAATAAAGTTGGTCTAAGTCTAAGATTGAGTGCGTGCGTAAAATGGATGCGAATATTTATTGAATAATTGCTGCTATAACGACCAGAAGGATTATCGTTCTGACTGCACTTGCAACAAAACTCTACTTTGGATTGTTACGAGTTTGCACTACGTCTGTTTAAACCCAGGTAAGCGTTAAGTTGTTGACTTTCCTGCCTGTTTATTTGTGAATCACGGCTGCGTAAAAGCTGACGTTCTCACGACCCAAACCAGTTTTTCAAAGCTCCATTGGCACTTGAGGGATTAGTCAGGGAGAAGTTGCGTTACCTGCTCCAAAAAGGCCTCGCATTCAGGACATAAACAATAGTGCACCATGCATATTGTTCCATGATCTACGGGTAACACAAGAGGCGAAGGCGTTATATTGTGCTTATTTACGCACGCAATAAGAAGTATTTGAATATCGGAGATTCCGTCAAAAACAGCTGTGACTTTATTGTTTTCAGAAGTAGAATATTAAACGGAGCAGGAGTCAATGCCTATTCATGAATTAACTATGTAATACTAGAGTAATACACGGTTTACGGACATAAGCTGCAAATAATGAGTAAGAGTACCCTTAATGTTAATACTTAGAAGCAGAAGTGGTGATGGCATAAATGAATGAATAAACCAATAATGACAATATATTTTAAAAGAAATAAATGAAGAAATAAAACTTCATTTAAGTAGGCTATTTGTTGACAATATGGATAAAATATAAAACAAAAAATATATGAACTGTCGAGAAAATGTCGTTTCGGATGTGTTTTGGAGTCTGGACAGTCCAGATAACAATTACAATGATCAATATACAATTATTTAATAGTCGACTCTTCACGATTATTACAACAACTCATCATTGCAGCCATAACTGTCAGCATGATGAATGAAGGTTTTGTCACTTATTGTTTACATAATGTTTATTCAAGAAACTGCTTCAAAATTAGAGGTGAGCTACTTGCAGTGTGTAAAAAAAAAAATTCTACTATTGTATAGCACACAACAACCACTCTTTTACCGTAAAGGAATATAGGTGGATGGGAGGGCATCTGATGCAGCAATATAACCCGCCAGCCCAAAAATGATTAGTTGCCCAGACTTGTTTATACCAGTGTTAGACTAGATGTTTCAAAATAGCTCCAGAATAATTACAGGATTTAGAAGCAGAAAAATTGCGAAAATGTTTTGTAAATATTCGAAAATTGTGCGTTAGAGTTACACAATGACAGATGAGAATTATAGTGGAAGGTTAAAATGTCACTGAACGACAGGTGTCTGAATGAATGAACTAAAACAATAATTAGCAATATTAAACACACACACACACACACACACACACAAAACAGCTGGATTCTGTGAAGAAAAAAAACTTGCAATTTGGATTAGATTTGTTCTCTGCAGACAACATTCAATTTTCAAGTGCCGTCTTTGATGTGTTAATTCCCTTTCAAATTGCAATTTTCATTATGAGTCATTTAGGAGTGTGACGAATAACATAATTTGTGTTGTAATATATTAATGCAAGGTGTGGTGATTAGTCAAACTCAACTTTCATTGTTAAACCTTTGATCTTTGGATCTGTCAATAGAAGCAGAAAAGCAATTGCAAGTGATTACAAATTCATATTGCACACTGTTTTTACGTATCCCAAGAACCATGATGACAAGATATTTTGACAATTTAAAGGTATTAGGTTTAAAGTTCAGGCAAACGTGAGTGGACTGTAACATTTCTCACAAAAGTGCTGAAATATCATTTAAAGGAAAAATATTCTGCATTCTTCATATTGCTGTTAGCCTTTAAAAGTGCCTTAAATTTGCGATCAGAACAGCAGAATATTCTCGGATAAGTGATGTAGATGAGCCGAAAAAAACATCCCAGATAGAAGGAGTTCGCAGGAAGTGTGTGTGACATGCTACTTCAGGTATGTTTTTGATGACAGAACATCGTTAGAACATGATTTAAAGCTCAAAAAAGTCACTGTAGCAGAATATGTGTCCTTTAAATATCTTGATTGGAAGTTTAAGTTTTTTTTAGTTTTTTCCATTTTTCTTTTTAATTGTCTCTTTTAGCAGCATTTTGAGACAGTTTTCTATTAACAAAATATTTTTGCATGTCTTCAAAACAATCACATTGATAAATTATTGCCTACCTCTACAACAATGTTACAATAAAAAGACAAAACAAAAAGACAATGTTGTAATGTTTGACCTCTTTGACCAAATTGGAATATAAACTGTTGACTAGATGTAAAACAGCAAAATTTGATGCCATGAGCAAAAATAATCTTTTTTGTTTCTCTTTCTAAGACAAGCTGGACAGAACAAATAATAAACAACCCATTTATCGAGTTATATGAAAAAAGGTGCCAAACGGGGCAATTACATCGTGCCGTCAATGACATGTGGATGTCAGGCAGCCGTATGACATGTGTTCAAGGCGAGCGAGTGCCTCAGAGGAGCAGCACTGTCACAATCATGACGGCTGCAGAGTGGACTTGTACTGCAACTGTCGTACAACAATAATACAACTATAATACCCTGTTAGCGTTAGACAGTTATGGACATGAGTTATTTAGCTGTCAGCATTGTCAACAATTCTATTTATTTTTGTATTGCCCAAAATCACAACAACAGTTGCCAGGGCCACAGGTTGAAAGCAGTTTCAATATTTTGCAATTTACCCTCTTTCTCGGCAAGGAAAAAACACAAAAAACAGTGCAGAGAGAGTTCCTCCAGGCAAATGGAGGTCACAGGTCATCCAGGTCACAGGTCAGGGTCGTGGGAAGGGGGGGTCGTTACTGGAGCAGCCACTGCAGTATCTGAAACAGAGAGAAAAACATGTGAACAGCAATGAACAGACAACATGTGAACTAGAATCTTATATTGTTAATGGGAAGTAGGAAAAACCAGAGGACAGGGTTCAAGCTGCCATATTTCCCCAGCAGAGTTGCTCCTAGAGCAGCAGAGCTAAAACTGTAGGTTTATATTTCTGTTCCTAACTGGCCTGGCCATAAGCTATTTCAAAGAGGAACGTTTTGAGCCTGGTCTTAAATGTAGAGACTGTGTGGGCCTCTTTAACATGAACAATAAACAATAGACCATCTGATCATGGTAATTACTGTTTTGGAGATCAGCAAAATTTGAATATTGAGTATATCTTCTATAATAAAAAGCAGAACAGAAACCTCCTGTTCCAAATACATTTCTGATGGAATTCCATAGTATTGTCTGATTATTGTCATCTAGATCCTTCAAATTTTAAAGTGTGACATATTGCTGAAGAAAATATCATGATAAACAATACTACAGAAGCAAATTTATACCACACTATACACTATAACCCTAATTCTTCTAAGTTTCTATCTATAATGAGTCATACAAGTTATTTATTGAAACATATACAGATCAAATCTTTCTGTAGTACAGAAAAATAAGCCCCTTTGATAAATATAGACCCCCCCAAAAAATGATTGTTCCATCTCTCATTTATTAAACGATAAGTATAATATAGTAATTATCATGACAGGCCTCACAAAATTGAGATATTAATTTTGACATGTACATTATAGCTAATATGTTAGTGTTTTGTTTTTTCCCTTTTTTCAAATTTAAACACAGAACATGGAGCACGACACAGACAAAAAAAAGGTCCTATTTAGTTCAAAGTCTGTCAAAAAGGTCCTTTTTATATTAAGTCTGAATGTAACGTTTTCCATTTATCAAATATCAGTTTTAATTTAGGTCCTTGATTGTTGGCGCAGTTTGTGCAGTTTTTGTTTTTTCTACTGGCAAAAGTATTCTCCTAAGTTATCCATTTATTGTGTCTATGGCGGGAGTTTTGAAGCCCAGATAATGTACTTCTGAAATCAATGCCAATACGGAAAACACACTGCAGAGCTTTGTTTATCTGAGTCCAATATTTATGAACAATAGGACCATCTCAAAACATATGATAATTGTGGGCCAGTTAACAGTTTCCCCAGCAACTAGTATTTCCCTGTATATAACGTGCACTTTGACATGGCAAATAAGAATTGTATCCAAACATGTGATTTTGTGGTCCGCCATTGTTCCCATTCTTCATCAGTTATAACACAATTTCCTTCTTATATATATATATATATACCCAGTAGAGTTGTTGTTAACTTGTTCTGCTGTGCTTGTGTTGTGTGCAGAGAGGATGACGGAGCGCGCCCCCTGGTGGAAGGCCTTCCTGCCTAAGAAGAAAACCGGCTCCAAAGAGAGTCAACCCATTGGCCCAGACTTCGACCCCTGGGCCCCGCGTCCAGACAAGTCTAGGGACCCCGCCAAACCCGACCCGGCTGTGACCTCCGCCGAGCCCAAGAGCCCCAAGTTCGACAGCGACGAGAGGTATGACGACTCACACATGGAGTCCGTGTTCAACGAGAGGACCTGCCGCAGGAACATGAACGTGAGCCGCTCTGGGAGGTTCAAGGAGAAGAGGAGGGTGCGCCAGAGCCTGCCCATCCAGGAAAAGGACTCAGGGGCCAAGGAGGAGGTGCGGTGATAGAACCAGCAACCCCCAACGCACAGAGCCAAGACTGTTTACAATGTTTATATGAAGAAGAACGGACTGATGAAGTGTGCTCAGGGTGTGTGATCTGGAAATATACATGGGAGATATAGGTTGATATTGAAATCTTTGTTTGGAAGATATGCAACATTACACTAGTTTTAGAAGCCAGTCAAAAATCTATAAAATGAGGTGATGAAAATGAAAACCAAGTACTTTGACAGGACCTTGACCAAGAAGGAAGTGTGGAGAAAAAAAACAGCAACCCAACACACCCAAGACTGTTTACACCGTGTTTATGAAGAAGGAATGGATTGATCAAGGCGTCTTCTGAGAGTCTTAAATCAAGATTCAGTGCGTTTCTGTTGGTCAGAGAATTGCACGAGTATTTGTTGTCCGATGGCCCGTCCTTAGAAAAAGCAAACGCGAAGAATGAACAGTGAAAATGAGTACAAATAAAAAAATTAAATGAAAAAACAAATATCACTGTTATGTGTAACCGAAAAAATGTGTAGTATAAAGTAAAACATGTAGAAAAACAATGTTATAAACTATCAACTAAACAAAGCCACAATATTTATTTGTGAATTAATTATTTAATACCTTTCAAATTATGTCTGTGCAATCATAACCCTTGTTCAAAATGTTCTGGGTGCAACTTTACCAATCAACTTTACCACTAAGCCACACAGAAGTGCAAGACCTTCTGAAATGACAATGTTTTATATTTGTATGTTGCTGTTTTTTGTAAGTCAATCAATTATCTTTTTTTTTCCTACCAATTTCTTAATATTAGGCTTAATTACTTAATTACTTTGCTCAAATGAAAGTGACCTTTGCACCAGGAGATGATAATAATAGTAATGAATTGGCAGTTTCTATGTTTTACCTTATGACTTTGAGATTTTTCAGGTAAATCTGAATGTAAGGGGTGGAAGGGTATTTATAAAGCTGTTTTTATGCTAAATCAGTTGCTATAATGCTACATGCTTGCTAGGGGATAAAAAGGTAAACAGAGGAGCTAAACATGCTAATTGCTGAAGTATTTGAAATGAAGGAAAGATTTTATATTTGTCTTATTAAAGCGCTGTCTGTAGTGAAGGAAAGTGTGGCTGCTGATAATGTGTCGATGGTAAATACTGTAATATCTCCACAAATCATCATTTAAGGTTTTTTTAAAAGAATGAATACAAATTATAATGTACTGTAGCCTAAAAGAGGTGATTGATCATATAAGAATGTTTCAGATTTTTCATTTTTTATACCATTTTTCATTTTTTGTAATATATTGGCTGGTTGTTTCAGAATGAAAAACGTCATGTGAGAAATAAGAAAAATAATATTAGCTACTTGAAGTAAAACATAATGATTCAAGTTTACCTTTAGTTTTGATTTTTGAACCCTGCTGACAAAGCACTAAATTCTACTCAGTATTTTGGTTGATAGAATTCTATATCAACCAAAATATTGTTACTTAACTTCATAGAGGAGGGGCTATATGAATAGAAAGAAAAGTAAAGTAGAAGTGAAAAGTAGCCTATAGGGTGTGAAATCTATACTCGTTTAATATATAATTTCTTTACAAAGTCACTTATTGTCATCAGCCTATAAATGTAAGCTGAACCAGTTTGAAGCAAACTGGTTCCAACCAATTTGAGAACAATTTGATTTCATTTAAAATAGTCCAAACTGATCTCATCATTGTACTTGTCTGTCTTACATGATGGTTGGTGAAAAAGAACAAGCAGAAACGTATACAAATGCCGTCCAAATGTAATGTGCACTACTCTTTTCTGATCACCTGTGAACTGAACAAAGAGGAGAATAAATATGAAAACATTAAACCCTTTGGTCCAGTGTCAATAGTTGTGAAATGTCTACAGGCTCACAATTTTAGATGAGGCAGTGAACAGTGAGCTGCAGGTTGATGTCACTGAAAACATGTTAAAGACTTTACACATGAGACGAGCACTTCCCTGGTGACACTTGTCTTGATAAATGGAGGTGTTTGTGGGTCAATGCATGGGGTGGGTCAATGAAGCATAATAAATACAAATAAACTGAAGAAATCTATAAATAAAAACAGTCAGCTGGTCTTTACTTTACATTTTAATTAGTTGTGTCTTTTTTTCTGTTTTGATAAAAGTTGTCATTAGTTGTAAGAAACAGATTTGTTGGAAATTTGTTTCTATGGTATATTTATCATAGTTTACAACAGTGAAGTTGCAATTTTCAAGAAAAAATGATAAATGAAAGTCCCTCTGTGATGTCATCAATTAGCGATATTTCATTTAAGATTTAGAGACAATTTACCCACAACAGACACAATCTGACGGTTAAAACAATCTTTTAACAAAATAACAATGTTATCAGGTGTTATTATTTGTTTAATCATTGTTGTTTAATTATATATATTTTGGCCCTTGTTTGCTAAATGGTTGCTAGGTAATCTGCTGCTCATGTCCAAACAGGAAGTAACATTATAAACCTCACCAAAATTGTAAAACTTGGCAAAAATACACAACATTTCTAATAAAATCAAATCAAAGTCATATGCACTTCAAAACATCTATCTGTTTTGCATATCAAATATGTGTAGGCCTATAATTAAAATCACTACTTAATTAATATATAGATACACAATTTAAACTGAAGTGATTTAGCTGTTCGAGTTGTTCATTCTGCTGTTGGATCATTGGGCAAGACACGTCACCTGTACATTTGATTTATAGAACACACAATGTATTCAAAATATATATATAGTATCTTTAATCTGTGCTGCAGACAGGTAAAGCGGGCTCTTAATTGTGACCTTAAACCAGTAGAACAAATACTTAGAAGAATAATGTGCTATTGTTCGTTGAAAGTAATTATAAAGTTATTAATAAGCGCGGTGAGTCAAAGGCATTGTGCATGCGTGTGGTGAGGGTGAGGCTGTCGGACTGCATTCCTCTGTCAGGTTTGGAGCAGTGGACGGAGACTGGAGGGACTGGAGAGGTAGTTTTAGTTTCACAGAGACAGAAAACCTGAATGGAAAGCAGGTGCCTGAATTGAACACCGTTTTGGAAAATAACCAAACAAACAAAATCCACAAATGTTAAACTCATTTTGTTTTATGGATAAGGTCCACAGTTAATTCCGTGGTTTGACGTAAATTTTAATTCAATAGAGGTTATGCAGATGACATTATGCCATTGAGAATTTTAATAGTGAATGGCAAAAATGCATAAAAGTCAATAAGGAGTAAACATCTTTCTCTCTTTAAATAAGATGTTTCTCAGTCCAAGTGTTGAGGAAGTTAATTGTTAATTGCCTTTAGCCAGCTAGCTTTTAATCAACATTTTACCATATAACGTTCATTTTCCATATAAAGATAATTTGAGCTAAACAAATGTTCCATGGGCAATAAACAGATCAAATAAATAAATAAAAAAGCCAAGAGACACATTTTATCATTTGAACTACCTATAATTCTGCCACTCAGTTGGAATGTTGAATGTGGTATTTTCTGAATAAAAGTGTGTCTGTGCATAACCTCTGTTGTGAAAAGAATAGTTTCACTTTACAAAACTTGAACTTTGAACTTTAAGTCATCTTTTGTTTCATGTGGATTGCAGTCTTTTTGTAGAAACATTTTGTACCTGTAGCTCTCTACTCTCTACAAACAAATGTTCTGAAACACACAGGTTTCTTGCATAAGTTTATCATTTCATATTTCAGTCAGGTTTTGTTGTGTTGTTTACTGTGTACACTCTGAACAGAATCCTACTTTTTATACACACTGCTATCACAACTCAGAATTGTAATACTTCTTCCAAATCGACCAGCCCAGTTCTAGATTTTATCACTCTGAAACCCAAAGATAGGCTTTATAGAAAGTTATTTTGTCATTTGAATGCATTATTTAGTGTCACAATAAGAGATAAACATGAAATAATAATAAAGGGCCGCATTATGTTCTATTACAGTGAGTGTTTCCTCACAACATGACAGCCTGCATGAGTTGACTGTTGCCATGGTGATGACTTCCATCTGCTAAACTTAAAGGAATCTGAGATCTAGATCTAGTCATCAATTTCTCGTGAACCAGTATCCTTATCCAGTTAGGCCTGTTCATTGAACTTTCAATGTATTTCCAATGTATCCAAAAGGACAATTCACAAATGTTTAACCTGATCAGCTGTATCACTGAAATCATCCTTTATTTTGCTGTAGTTATCAACTGTACCATCAAACCTGCAGATTATCAATAGCCACTTTATCTGACTTAATTTGAGTTGTGGGGAGCCAAAGTATGTGCTCAAATAAGAGTAATGTTACTTCAAAATAACACAAAATGTGACCCAGGGAATTACTCAAGTAAGAGTAAAAACAATTTGGAGAAACTACTTGAGTACTGAGTAATAATTTCAACAGAAAGTGTATTTCAAATGGAAATGAGCTTGGACAAATAAAACATTACATAATTCTGGAGAAGATTCTGGAATAAATTGCGTTCACTGTCTAGAATTGGATGATGTCCTAATCTCAGATGTAACTCTATGGGAGATTTTCTGTTTTTGAAAGAAATATCCAAAATAGAAATGAATTCACAAATGTTGAACCTTATCAGTTTTTGTTAGGGCTTGGTTCCACAAACTTGCAATATTAATCTTATGGCTCAAAGTCCTTTCAACTGACAGTAATCACACCTTTTGAGTTGAATAATGACACATTCAGAAGGCTACTGTGAAAAAAATGATTTCACTTTTATTTTGTTTGAAGATGTTAAACTATGAACACATTTTTGTTTCATGCGAATCGGCCCAGTAATTACAGAGATATGAACCATAAACCAGGTCAAAACATCTACAATCTGACAGTTAAATGAATTCCACCACAGAATGAGTCTCCAGCACAGTTTTATACTATACGCATGAACCCAACCTTTTTTCAAAGAAGACAAAAACAAAGGACCAAAACTGTAAGCAAATAAGAGTACTGTTACACTGTCAAATATGTTAATCAAATTGAAGTATGGTGTTAGACTATTCTGAAGTACAATTTCTGAAAGGTTATTCTTGTAAATGTCACTAGGTAAATGTAAATGAGCACCACCCACCTCTGGTCATGACTTGTAACTCATTTGTCTAACACAAGAGGGCAGACGCGCTTTGGCAGAACAAAACTGCAAACTGGAAATGTACATTTTAACCAAAAACGTGTTCTGTACAACAAGCCGATGCATTTGAACTTCTTTGTTTCAAGACACATCGTGGCTTTTATTTATCCTGGAAACATCTGAGCGCTGCTGTTGTGAGCGTGGGGCGGTGAGGTGTGGCCCCTGCACACCCCTCTCCCACGGGGGCTTCACTGTAAACAGCCGGACTTCGGAGAAAGACACCATTGTTGCGCGCTCGCCTCTCCTTTTACGCACGGCTCCTTTTACGCACACACTCAAACATGGAGTAACTGGACACTTCTCTGCTCCGCGCGTTTGAAACTTAATTCCAAACGGTCACGTGATCTCTCTGAAGTTTTGAAAAAAAAAAAAAAGTAATGCAGGCTAAAGTTAGGTAGCCTGAGTGAAGTGTGCCCGGTAAAAATAGCCTCTGTTGGGAGTTTGTGTTTTGGAGAGGACCGCTATGACGGGCTGTTTTGAGGACTGAAGCGACGGACAAAACAGGTGGATTTGTGAGTCTTGAAACAGGTGGGTGTGCAGAGAATTTTTTTCCAGAACTTTTGGAGAAGAAAAAAAGCGTATTTATATCATGTTGCTTGCCTTAAAATAGCTATCAACATGTATAGTCTGTAGCTTTTGAACGAGTGCTTGTTGACATTCAAGGAATTCATTGTTGACAACTGACGAGGAGTTTAACTTTTTTTTATTTTACTGTAGGTCTACTTATTTTTATTTTTATCGTTATTTTTAAGAACAAACAGACAAGACGCAAAGAGGGAATACAAAGCACAAAATAATAATCTACAAAATGTCTGGCATAGGTCTTCTGGAAATCATGTCCATCTTCAAATTAAAGTCATAGTATGTAACGTTTTTGCAATAATGGCGTGTTTTTGTTTTTTATTGCATTGAAAAGCTTAGAAAAACCTGTGTCCTTCCTGTGAGTGGGCTTGTATCTCCACAAATTTACTTATTCTTGGCCTGGAAAGAGGAGCCTGCTTGTTTCCATGGAAATGTTGTTCTTTTTGGCTGGACTATTCCACAGTATGACATAGAACTTCTACTGCATTTCCCTGGAGTCGTGTTGATGCATCACTTCCAGAAAGTTACATACTGTTGCTTTAATGAAAGATTTTCTTCATTTTATCTATCTATCTGTCTATCTATCTATCACGTCTGTCTGTATTTTACCTCCTTGTGTCTGTAGCCTTGTCAAAGAATATCGAGTGAACTAAACCAGAACTGAACCAGGACAAAAGCAGAACAAAGCATCAACTTGCCCTTTCTCTATGCTGTAGTGTCAAGGTGTTACAGTGACACCTCTGTGGGTCACATGACTCTTCTTGGACATGTGAATCTGTTAGAGTTAGATTAGAGTTGTATGCTGCCACATACAACTCTAATATATGTATAATTGTTGTTTTTTTTTTTGGTCCAATGTTGTAATTATGGCTGGCAAATATGGTGATTTAAAGACAGTAAATGAACATGAGATCCCCTTTGTGGTCGGACATGCTGTGTTGTTTACCATCAGTAAATACTCTAAGAATGTTAAAAACTTGAAGCTCTTCCTGTCTGTTAATCCTCTATGTTGAAGTTATTATAAACCAAGATAAAATAGAACCCTGTGACACAATGAACTTTGAAATGTAACCTTTAAGAAGAAGATGACTTTACTTACCTCTTAAAGGAAATAGAAAAGTGTACATGAATTGTTATAACATCAAAACTGTGAGCTAGATCCAAACTGTGACATTATTTCCATATTGTCCCCTAATAGGTTGCGTTCACATGACATGATATTCTGCCTATAGTTTAAAACAGAGCTGGTGGGCAACTAAGAATGGTAGAATTTGCTGTTTAACTGTCAGATTATATTTGCTGACCTGCTTTATGGTTCATATCTCTGTAATTACTGTTCCTATCCTCATGAAACAAAAACTAGCACAGAGTTCAGTGTCTTCTCTGTCAGGATATAAATAAAAGTGAAATCATTATTTTACAACAGCATCAGACAATGGTGTGATTATTGCACTCCAAAGATGTAACTGATGTCATTTGAGACATGAGACATGAGATTATTGCAAACAAGATGATTTGCTTCATTGTTTGTGGATTTCTAGTTTGGATATTTCTTTCAAAAACACTAAATTTCTCATAGAGTTACCGGTACATAGGCCCTTGCCATCCGTCTGAAACGATGACATTGTAAAATTCTAGAATCACCTGTTGTTATGGGGGTTAAACCTGTAATATGTAAAGGTTTAGCTAAACATGATCAGGAGCATTCACATTGGAGACACAACAACAATCTGAACCAATCCAAAAATCCCATGCATTTCAGTTCATATTTGCAGAGGTCGTTTTAGCATTTGCCTAAAGTAATAATGGTTGTGAAAATATTTATTTAATTTCTAATCTTCAATTGGACTGTATCACAATCACTGTATGGCTGCAGTGACATAATAATAGACAAATGTCTTCTCACACTGACAATTCTCAGAGTCAACACAAACTGGTTTAGTGCAGCTTAATCGAGTTTGTTCTAAGAATGTGACAATTCCCCCGGCTGTGCAGAGTGCAGACCTCAGGCTGTAAGCAGGAGAGTGTGCAACATATCACATTGTGGCTCATATCACAAGGTGGCACATTTTGAGCCTATCGTAGCATGAACTAAATTTGATCATTGTATCAAGACATTTAGATATACCGAACAATTGATAATATCACTGTTGTTTTGGAGTTGAGTATATAATCTATAATTAAAACTATTAAAAAGTAGGGTCAGAAACATCTAATGTTATCTCCCAAACAAGGATATAAAGTGATATTTCTGCACTTTTGTGATAAATTTTATGGTCTATTCACGTTTTGTGTAATACTTGAACCTCAACTACAATATTTACAAACACATAGCACATTCCTGGTACTCGATGATTGAGATTAAGGGATACATTTTAGTGCAGCTCACCCCAGGTATATCTCTATTATGACTCTGCAATTCTGTGTTTTTAGTTCAACACACTTCTGACTCAGACATTTAGATTCCTCTCTGCAGAGTTTTCTCCCAGTGTCTGCATTTCCTCCGGGCACCTTGGGTTCCCACATCAACCTGATTCATGCAAAATACCTCCAGGCTCCAGCAAAGGTAGTCCTGACCAAGCCTGACTCAAGGACTGCAAAATGAGTCCCCAGGCGCTACTCCAGCATGTTGGCCGTAGGCATTGAGGATGTACTTACCTTATCATGAAGTTTACTAATACATTTATGCCATGTGTCATGTCTAGCGGATCATTTCATGCAAACTTCACTGTCTTCATTCATTCCTGACAAAACTGATCCTTGTTTTTGGAATTTAGTGCAGTGGCTTTGTTGTGAGCAGAGGATGTGCTGACTGTTCTTCCTCTGGGCCTTCTTCTGCGTAGGAGGAAGAGTCCAGCCCCGAGTAACTCCACACAGATGCTCTATTGTTGCTCCTGTATGATCAGAGAGGGAAAGTTTTACTCACATTTTAGTAAATAACATGTCTTGAATTGACAAATAATGTATTTAGTCCTCAAGCCTCCCAACATATGTATTATAAATTAACAATACATATACATTGTTGCCTACTCTACCCATGTGTGATTATGGCAGTGCATTGTGGGAAGTTGAGGCGGATGATGCTGTTTCCTGTTTAAAGCTGATCTCTGCTGAATGCTTTTCCTTCTGCAGAGGAAGGAAAAGAGGGCACAATACAATGCATTTTACACAGAAGGGAGAGAGAGATGGGCTAACAGTAAAGTATAGTACACTTTGTTGTAACCATAGGGAAATATTTACTCTGCATTTGACCAATCCTTCAGTGCCGTAGGGGTTAAACCTGTCAGGAGCAGTGGATGACAGTGCAGTGCTCAGGGACACATCTCTAGATCTTGAACTAGACTTGGTCAAGACCTTAGCTGGAGGATTTGACCTGTTGTGCATGTTTTGGGTTGATGGGGGAAGCTTAAGTGGCTGAAGGAAACTCACTCAGACACGAGGAGAAACTGAAACATGCAAACTTCACAAAGAAAGGGCCGGGCCTCCTGGAATTTCTTGCTATGAGCGAAGAGTTTTAGCCACGCACTACTGTGTTGCCAATTTTGCCTTATCACTATATTGTAATATGGTTTGGGCAAGCACTCTCCCACCTATTCTGTACAAAATATTGATTGTGCAAAAGTGTTTCTCATTCATCTCATTCCATCCCAAGTTCATATTCTTAATATTTATGATGAATATGAATACTTCAAATTTGAAGGTTCATTGATTGGTCACATCAAGAGCTCGGTTCTGCCTGTGATCTATGGCTAGAAATTGTGGTAAATGGCCATAACAGATTAAAAATATCACTTACAATTAGGGGTGCACGATATACGATAATATCTTAATTATTGTTTTGGCAATATGCAAAATTAGATTATGGAATATTTAACTCTGTTTAGAATCCACCCAGAAACTTTGACGGAGCTGATGAAAATCAACGAGAAACGAAGGATTGTGCAATGTTATCTATTAAACAATTTTTGACAATATAATCATTTAGTTTTACAGTAAAGAATTTACTGTTTCCGAGATAAAACCATGGCGTTTCTGCCGGGAGGCGGAGATTCAGTTGGCAAACAACGAAGACCAAGACCTTCTTTATGTCCAGTTTATTCCTCCACATACAGAAATAATCTTTTGCTGCTTTTGCCATAAGATTAAAAAAAAAGTTACATAAACAGTCTAATAACAACTGCAGTCCACAAGCAAGCAGTTTGGATATTCCTTTAAGCAATAAAACAACATGGTGCAGAAGGAATTACGATATTTGGTGTTAAATCCATTTACCTTTGCATTTCGGACTGTATTAACGACGTCATGTTCGTCATACGGGGACTGTGTTTACTACGTTTACGTCTTGCGTCATAACAGCGCGCGTAGTGCACGGAGCACGTACGGAGTAGCGGTGGATCAATTGAGGGCGTCAACAACAGGTTGAAAGTAGATAACAAGTTACAAGAGGAGGCAACATGAGGGAGGAAACTGAAGGAGAAAGCCATAGACATGTGAAGAACGCGGCGTTCGATGCACACGATCAGCGACGCAACGCGGCTAGTCCGGTAAGATCTGAAGGACTACGGAGCTAGCCTGTTTACTGTATTTTCCCTATAACCATTAGCATTAGCCCGCAAAACATGCAAATTCGGCATAATCCAGAGTGTTTCAGCTGGTACCAACCCATCGACCACATTACGAGAGGATAGAGGCTCATTGAAAGTGTTGAGTGTGAAACCATATTTGGTATTTCATTTTAGATTGTAATGGGCGTGTAAAACCCTAAAGCTAAAGGTTAATTGAGCTTGTGCACTTCTGGTAAACTAGTGACCACCTAACATCATCTTTTACATGTGACTGACGTGAAGACCAGATAAGTGGCAAAAATGTCAAGAAATACAAGATTATATACATTAAAATGGGGATGGCGTCACCATTCATTTGTGAAGGAACAGTTGATTTGGGGAGCATTGGCAGCAAAGTGTCTGAGCAACAGGCAGAAAGAGTATGTCTGTTTATGAATGTCTACAGAGAAACTGCTGGTCTGCTTAATCCCAAAACGTTATATTATAATAATATAAAAGACCCCATTATTCAAATATACATACATAGGATATCTTGTAATACATGAAATAAGACACGTTTTAGTGGTTGCAGAAATATCGCCTGAATATTGTTATTGAAATAATCAATGATTTGACATTACCAATTGGCCGAATAATCTTGCCATCCTAGTCCTGGATTATTAGGTTTTATGGGATGTGCCTGGTTTGCAGTGGTCAGTGTAGCTTTAGACTTGGTTCTGTCATGGTTTAGTGCAGCTCTTGTGGTCTTTTCAATCTGCTGTAGACAGTATGTATCAAATTGAATCATTTTATAGCCTCTGGGTATTAAGCAGTTGAAAACAGAATATTCCCCACAAAATATTATAATATTAATATATATATAATATATATTAATATTATTATATTGTATATAATAAATTTTAGCAGATACAGCTCTGGAAAAAAAACTACTATAACCCCTGTACCAAAAAAACCCTGTCTAAAGGACAATAATGACTTCAGGTCAGTGGCCTTAACATCAATGACTATGAAATCATTTGAGCTTATTATGGTGGGGTTTAGCTGACCATGTAGATCCCTACCAGTTTGCTTATCGTGTCAACAGAAGCACTGATGACGCTTTTGCTACTACTGCCCACCTAATATTGAAACATTTAGACGACCAGTCATCATATGCCAGAATACTGTTTATGGACTTTAGTTCGGCGTTCAATACGATTCTGCCAGGCACTTTGATGAAGAAACTGTTACAAATGGGGGTCAACAATTACATTAGAAAATGGTATTGGGCCTTCCTTATAGGACGACAGTAACAAGTTAAACAAGGTAAAACAAGTTTACACAACATTGTCAGACATTCAAGTTCTTAGTACTGGGGCACCGCAAGGCTGTGTTAGCTCACCTCTTCTTTTCACACTGTATACTAATGAATGTAGGAGCAAGCAAGTTACCAACTATATACTTAAATTTTCAGACAATACGGCTATTCTCAGCCTACTCAAAAAATGGACTGATGTCATGGTCTACGAGACAGAAATTAGCGCAGTGGTGTAAAGAACACAATCTTGTTTTAAACGTAGAAAAGACAAAGGAGATTATTTTCGACCCTAGATCAATGGGGGACCACAGGCCCATTAACATGAATGGGAAGGAGACTTGGGTGTCTATTTTGACTCTATGTTGCAACGGAGCCAGCATGTACAATTTGTTTGCTAATGAATTAGCCAGCGCCTATACTTTTTAAAGAGGCTTAGGTTACATGGAGTGGAAAAGAATGTCATGTCTTGTGTTTTATAGAGCATGCATTGAATCTATTTTATGATATGGCATGTCAACATGGTTTGAAAACCTGTCTGTAAGATTTAAATCACAGATTTTTACTTTGACCAAAAGAGCGGGTAAAATTATTGGCGTGGCTCCTAGTTCGCTACAGCAAATTTTTGAGGATATTGTCAGGAGACTCGGAAGGAAGGTGGTCAATGACCCAACTCATATTCTTTACAATCAATCTGAGCTTATGCCATCAGGAAGAAGGTATAGAGTCCCACACTGCAAACTCAACAGATTTAAGCATTCATTTATACCATTAGCAATCACTTTGCTGAATTCGAAGAGTGCAGTATAAAAATAAATGAATTAATATAGAAGAGTGGCAATTCAGGTGTTTTGCACTTAGGCTTAGGGAATGTGCAATCAAAAAATTGCACACAGGCTAGGGAATGTACAATTTAAAAAAAATGATTTAAATAGCCACACCCAAAACATGTTCAACAGCTGTAATTTCCTCTGAGCAGGTTTGAACACATGTGCTGTGTGCTTTGAAAGCTAGCAAACTTACATTTTGCTTTTGAAATTGAAAAATTACTGCAAGTGTCATAGTTTTAACCCCCCACTGTCAGTTACTCTTGACATTTTGCTCATACTGCATCAGAGGCCCTGGGGCAACTGTAGCTTCAAATGTACCTCATCATCACAGAGTTTGATTTCAGGGTGAGGGAAAAAAACTACAAACCGGTTGGCATAAATTACTGTCAAAGTTCAAAAAACAATGTTACTGTAATAATGTGAAAATCTGAAACTTGTCATTTATTTATTTGTGTTCCTGCTTGTCTTTAGAGTTTGAAAAAAGTCTGAAAAAATGTGCTTTTTGCAGACAGTAAAGACAGTAAACTAACATGAGCTCACATTTAAAGATCCCCTTTGTGGTCCTGAAGGACACGCTGCTTGTGTTGTTTACCATCAGCAAACACAGTAAGAATGTTAAAAAGCTGAAGCTCTTCCTGTCTGTGCGTCCTCTATGTTTAAGCCATGTTTTTCTTTGACCAGAACAAACAGCTCACAGCAGCACAGATGAAATAGATAGTTTGATATTTTATTTTAAAGGTTGTAAGATTTGTATCTCATTCATAAACTGTACTTTACTTGTCCTTTAAATATGTGACCATTAATTCTTAATTCTTATATTAATAATTTAATTTATTTATTCATAATTACAAAAACATTGTAGATGGTTTAAAAGCTGTATATGTTTTCTTTCAGCGCCCAAGCCAGTTATTCAACCAGAAAGCACACTGGTTTACAAAACTTTGGTTCAGTCCTGATTTGGTCCTGGTTCATTCCTGGTGTGTGGAGTGAGTAGGAGGTCTAAGGGTGAGTTGCTTAAGAACAATTCTCCATTTGCCATTTTCTCCATTAATTCATTTTCATAGTTTGACTATTCCTGTTTTCAAACTTGACCTGTGCAATTGAAACTTGCACAACTAAGGTGATCTACAACAGAAGTGTTCTTTGTATTCTGTGTCAGGAGGTTCTCTGAGAAGCTGACATGCCAGTCCCACCTCCACCGCCTCCACCTCCACCGGCCCCACCTCCACCTCCTCCGCCCCCCAGTGCCGCTCTGCCACAGGTAACACAACGCACAACCCATCCACGCGTTTACAGTCATCTTATCCACACTACACCTGCCACACCTCCTCTCCCTCTTCACTTTGATTTTTGGATTGTCAATTTTTTAATGTGGCTTTAAGTGCATAATGACAGCAATGTTGCCCAATTTCTCCCCAGTTTGAACATTTTGCTGAACTTTATTATTGTACTTCTTGATTGGACATGAGCAGCAGATGTGACATAGGTAGAGGTAATTCAACAACTGTTACCTAGCAACGTTATTGTAAACAAGGGCCAAAATCCATATAAATTACACAATTGTTATGATTTGACAAATAATACCTGATAATACCTTTATTTTGTTACATTATTGTTTTAACTGTCAAAAAATGTAAACATGTAAATTGTCTGCATTTTTGATGGATGTTGACTATTGATGACATCTCAGAGGGATTCTGTTTCTTTTACTTTTTTGATTTTTCTTCACTGCAACTTGTGCAACTGCGACCAGTGTAAAATGCTAAATATTATACCACAAGTTCTATCCCACCAAACAAAGTAATAATAAACCTGTAATTTGTTCTTTAAGATAACTTTTTGATAAGTGGAAAGATGAAAAGATAATGCAAACAAAGAAGATTTATTTGAAACATTTCAAGTTCCCTGTAACAATTTTTAAAGAGCCTGAACCTGATTTTTGCAGTTGAGTTTGGATTTGTTTTGATTTAGTGCAGGCATGTAATGAAAGCATCTCTTAGGGTGAAAATGAGTTCACAGAGCATCTTATTTTCGTATACAGAGCTTATTCTCCAAAAAAACAGGAAATGTGCTGCTACCGTGCTATTTGTTATTAGTCATTAGCTTAGTTCTGCTTTTTGAGTTTTTTAAGATATTAAAAATCGGGTACAGCCTTTAAGCACTGTCTATCCGTGCAAAATTAGAACTGTAACAGTAAACTGCCCTGAAACACTCTCAATATTTTACATATGTTGGTTCTGTTATTTCAGTTGTTCATACTTCCATAAAATAAAACATCGGCTCAGTCATTATCTAGGCCTAATTAACGACGGACACATATTTTCTAATGAACTAACCTGCACCTGCCGCCTGTGCTCTTGCATTATTGATCATTGCGGCTCACACAGTAGGTCAGACGACACTCGTGACATCAGCAGCCTGTGTTTCCTGTTAGGGGATGGCTCACATTTTTTGCTAATTGGTTCTTTTACTTATCCTGGTAAATGTCTTGATTATATACATTTGCTACATGTTTTGCATTTTGACATGACTTATAAAGTTATGACTTATAAACTATTTTGACACTAAGAAAATGCTCAATACTATTTTGATACCACAATGATCTTTTTTTAGTTTTGTATGTTATGTAATTTTTTTTTACACAAAACAATACCTTTATTCATTCATGCATAAGGGTGTAACGAGACAAAATTTTCACGAGACAAGACAGGTCACGAGATTGGGTTCACAAGATAAGATGAGGCGAAAATCAGACAAGATTTTCTTTTATTGAACTTTTTTATGACATTAAAATTTAAGTTGTTTAACATGTTAAAAAAAGAAGAAAGAGCAAAAAAAGAAAAAGCAGGCCTAATAAACTGCTTTCCTTTGGTAAGTTTTCTGTATTACAAATGAAATATGGTATTATTACAGAAGCGCAGAACTGCCAATAGTGACTGACTTTTTTTTTGGCCAACACCACAAAATAACATGATACTGAAGAAAAAAAAGTAAAAAATACATCAGAAAAATTATCACGAAATAACGTGATTATCATGTTATTACGTGATAGTTTTCATGTTAAAATGTGATACTGAAATAAGGAACTAAGGCAACGTTGAAGGATCAGTCCTCCAATTTGTGCGTTTGCATGAACAAATGCAGACTTGTTCATGTGTTTGCCCTGTTGTAGTAATACTAGGTTACTAGTAGTAGTAGAAGTAGTAGTAACCAATGTTGTAACAGTAGCAGTAATAGCAGTATTCGTGGTAGTTGGAGGAGAAGGGGGAGGCAAACTGCAAGTGCTCAAACTGACAACGCTGCCTGTGCTGTGTCAATGATGATCCTCTCGGTTCTGACCCGTTCTCCTTCAGGGCAAAGCTTGTGGCTGAATGAACTCGACTCTGAGCAATGAGCGTCGAGTCATTACAGTCAATGACATTATGCACAGAGCTGAGAGGTGAGGTGCCAGTCTCTGCTTCATGTGTGATATTAAACGTGTTTAATGTCGTCTGATCATTGTGATCATGTACCCTAACTGTTTCCCCAAACATGTTCAAATATGCTGATACATAAAGGAAGATGTAGTGTATTATACAACATATTTATAATTCTTATGTGTGTGCCAGTGTCCAGAGCCCAAGCCCCCACCGCTCTCAGGAGGAGGGGGAGGAGGGGCCGCAGGGGGTCGGAATGCCCTGTTGGCTGACATCCAGAGAGGGGCCCGGTTGAAGAAGGTCACCCAGACCAACGACCGCAGTGCTCCGGCCGTGGACAGTAAGAAACCCATACTATGCCACTCATGATATGGTCACCAGCACAGAAAAGGTTTTTACATTCAGTAAGTAACCATGTGATGTGTAAAGATTGGTTTGAGATTTATAAACAAAATCTATACCTATATATGGTCAATGCAGAGCTCAGAGCACACTTGAGGATGGAATGTCATCTGACTGATAAGACGTATAGAAGCAGGAGGAGCCATATAAAGTAACACAGCAGACGTTGTTTCGTATCGTTTTCTGCCAACTAACGTCATGAAACCGGGTAGTCAGTGTAGTCAACGCCATATTGGATCTATCAAATGGCTTTTTTTTGGCCACGAGCAGAGAGGGTTAATTATCTGGAAACTGAAAACTCAGAATCACCTAAAAACTATTTTAATTCTAATCATTTTGGGCAGTTAAAGCTGGGGTACCCAACTTTATTTGTAAATAAGTACATTTTGTGTTTTCCCCCAAAGAGTATTTTTGAAAAACACAACCACTTCCCAGTTTCTGCATCTAATAGTAAAGTATCTTATGTCTTGTCAGCCCAGAAGTAAGACCAGAAAGCAGCTCTCTGATTGGCTGTGCTTGGGGCCGTCTGCATGTGTTTCATGTTTCCATCTGAAAAAAGTTGTTCTGAAACCCAAAAATGAATGCTTGTGGATATTAACGTTGTGCCAAAGAGGTCCTGAGAAGTAGTTCGACAGAATTTAATACATACTTCTAGTTTTGCTGTGTGAAAATTGGGTACACCAGCTTTAATACATGAAGAGTTAATTTGCAAAAACAGACATCTCTGTTTTGAATTGTTTGTTTGTCACATTTTCTCTGGTGAAAATTCAATCCAACAGAAAGAATCCGGAGCGCCGCAGCACCTCTGCCGACACCACTGCACTGCACGGTGTGCGGTCTGAGCTCCTCTCGCACTTTTAGAGCTACGGAAAGGCTGCGGTCACTGCACTGGAGCTGGACTGCATGCGGTCTGAGCCCTGGGTTACATTGTACTAGCTTACCATTACTTTATATTTATATTTTGAAATAACTGGTCTTTCACTAAGGTCCAACGGGAACAAGTGGTAGAAAATGAATGAATGGGCTTTCACTACACTTTTTGGCTGTGTTGTGGGATAATTTCATTCCAACATGTACATGCATTTCATGCATGTTTTAGTCTTGACTACAACACTACACTCCCTGGAGCAGGGCAGATGTGTGTGAGAGACATGTGGCTGCACTGGTTTGTTTTACCCAGGGCTGTTTGAACTGTTTTCCTTAAAGTCATTCTCACACAAGAGAAGACTTACTTAAGTTACCAAAATAAATATGGAACAGCAGATCTGACATATAAATTTGACTTTTCACATCTCATTCAATTCACACAAAGGTTCACAGAACTTTTGGGTCACAGCACAATGTTAGAATCCACACAGGGCTCTGATGCACACACTGAGACCTCCTGACTGATTTCAGACAGAACTCAAAATTCTGTCTGAAGACTTACATAAACAACTTAATAATTCGTTTTTTTACATGCTGAATTGTGTTTTCTCAGAGCCAAAGTGCAGTCCTGGAGATGGATCAGCTGCGCCTCAGGGATCTTCGGGCGGGACAACACCCATGGGACCTTCTCTGGGGGGGCTGTTCGCTGGAGGCTTCCCCACGCTCAGGCCCATCGGACAGAGGGACCTTAAAAGCAAGACCCCAGGTTTGTGCAGCCTCGGGACTTCGAGACGACTTTAAGGATGATCATATTTGTTGTATTAGATTGTGTTCATGTGACATCACAACAGTCAGGCAATACCTTTATATTAAAGGAGACAGATTTAGCTTTTTTCAGGCATTTAGTATTGAGTTGTAACATAAGTAGGTCATCATTTCACATTTTGTTCATTGTAAACCACAATATTGTTCCAAAACATCTTGGTAATAGAAACTGATCCATTGGCCTGTTCAAAACTTCATAGTGGATTGTTATTTATATATTTTTATTTTTGAAACATGGCTACATAACATTTTTGAACCTTACATGTATCACTTAAGTCTTTTGCAAATAATCACAAGTAAGAACAGGGATGTGGGAGGGCATAGAGGGTAGGTGGAAACAGGAGACTCGAATGCCACAACAGGATTATTCAAACACACATTAATCAATCAAAATGCAACTTTGAGTACACTAATGTGACAAAGTTAAAAGCTCATTAAGTCAAAATTCCCTTTTAACTAGGGAAACAAAATGTTGTGACCTGGTTTATTTCTAATATCTCTATTTATTATTGGGCCTATGCACCTGAAACAAAAGGTCTTGTATAATTAGATTATAAATACATTTATTTCACTGTAATAAACTAAATTATTCAAACACACAGGCTTGATTGTTGTAATTTCAGAGGATTAAAGCCTCAAGAGTATATTGCAAATTTGTGGACCCAATCTTGTGATGAAAAAGATAAGATTTAACTAGGGATGCACCGATACTGCCTTTTCAGATCCAATACCGATTTCGATGGGTTAGCAGTCTGCTGATTCTTGATATCAGCAGATACCTCTGGAGAGACTGAAAAGAGCATTCTTTTCTTTATAAAGTGTCACTAACTATCCCAATAGGTTGTGTAACTGTTCTTTATCCTTCAATTAACAACAGAACAAATAGTCTTATTAATTCAATTTAAAGGCCCATCCAGGATATCAGCTGAAACGATATTTTGGAGCTGATGCCCGATTCAGTAATTTTTTATGTATCGACACTATATTCGATACCAGTATCAGTATCGTGCATCCCTAGATTTAACATTTGCAGACTGTTTCCAAAGAGTACATTTCCTATTGAGTTACACAGAAGTCTGTCCTCCAGATGAACGTGGTGCATCTCAGTTTGCATTCAGTTGATCCTTTCTTGTTTGTGTTCCAGTGCTCAGGTCCAGCTCCACTGCCTCTCTGAAGCCCCTGTGGAACGCCCCGCCCACCTCATCATATGACCCCAGCTCCACCCCTGACCTCTCCAAAATAAGCCCCTCCCACCGACCACTCGCGCCTTCCTCCTCTGCACCTCCCTCCCCTTCCCACGGCAGCCGAGTCCACCCCCTGGCTCAGACTCCGCCCCCTGTGCCCACCTCTTCACCTCCGCCTCCTCCACCACCCGCCCTGCTCTCAGCCCCAGCTCCTCCTCCTGCTCTGCTCTCAGCCCCGCCTGCCCCTCCACCGCCTCCTGCCCCACTCTTAGCTCCACCTCCTCCACCTCCACTCTCGGCCCCTCCGCCGGCCCCACTCTCGCACCCGCCCCCTCCTCCACCTCAGGCTTTCCAGGACCGCCCCGTCCACCGCCCGCCCCCCGTGCCAGCAGGTCCCCCTCCCCCGCCCCCCTCCCTATCGCAGCTCACCAAACCCACCTGGCTGCCGGTGCAGAGCTGCGCCCCTGCTCCTCCTCCTCCGCCGCCTCCCCCCGCCTCCTACATTCCGGGCGACCGCTCCTCCTCAGGTGTATTTTTCTACCCGTCGTCGCCATGCAGCCCGTTGGGACCGCCCCCTCCTCCTCCACCGCCCCTGCCAGCCTCCTTCACGCCGACCTGCCCCTCCAGTCTGCCGCCGCCCCCACCCAAAGTGCCCCCGGTGCCCTCCCCTGCCATGCGCTCTCTGCCCCCGTCCTACCCCTGCCACGCCCCCACCCGCCGCCCCCCTGCTGTGCCCAGAAGCACAGGTAGGAGCTTATTGAAATCTGAGAGCCAATATACTCATGGACAAACGATTGTTTATAATAATTACGCATAGTCCATTCCAGCTCTAGCTCTTCTACTTTTATCTGTAGAGGCAATAGAATGTCATAAAGTCAAGATGATATGGTAGTTCATCACAACCCCAAAATTTCTCAGCAAAAATAAAAAATTTATTTTTCAAAACAGCTCTGCCCCTGTGGTTGTTTTTCCGCAACTAACAGTTTTACTTGCGTTCCAGGTCGTCTGGCCCCGCCTCCGGCTCCTCCCACTCGTTCTCCCTCCACAGAACTGTCTAATCGCATCCCACCCCCTCCGCCGCCGCCTCCTCTGCCTCCCTCTAGCCTGAGGAACGGGCACCTGCACAGTCTGGGTGAGGTACAAACACAGACCAGGAGTTAAACCATCAAACAAATGAGCAGGTGCAAAGAATTGAATGGATAAACTTTGGTGCTTAGACCTCAGCAGATAGAGAGGAGAAGATGTAAGGCGTGCTTCCACTAGACCTCCACTAGTGCTTCCACCGGTCCTCCAGTCCAGTTGTGACCATCTTAAGCCCCTTCTTTTAATGCCAGACTGCGATTCAGTGAAGAGGTCCGGGCTCGCAGGGTCCCGCTACGTGAGCAGCTGACTAATTTCTCATGTGGCCGATTTCCCCATTTCACAAAAAGACGTTTAGTAATTTCATGTTTGTGGCGCTGTAAAACGTGGCTAAAGCTAGATTAAACAAGACACAATTTCCTTTTTTTCAGCAGCTTTTTCTGCATGTATGTTACTTTTCTGTGCGTCTTACGCCACGTTTTAACATCTATCTATGAAATGTGTTGCGTTTAGAGTTGGCTGCAGTATGCACTGAAAAAATATAATTTTGAGTGCCATGCTTCGTAAATAGGAGGCAGCTGGTGCTAACGCTTGTTAGAGTTGTTTCACAAACTGTCGGTTCAACAAATAAAGTTATCGTCTCTAGAAATATTTAGCACATGCAAATTATAAGAGTAGGCATTCATTTTAGACACATAAGGTCCATTTCTTCTTAGTTTTGTGTCACACACTATCAAACGCAGCAGCAGACTGGACAGATCTATCTGTCAGGTGTTCTGTTTGTCCTTTACAGCCTGTTTGAAACTATTTTTTTATACATACATTTATTTAAAAGCCTTCAAATATCAGGTTAGCGTAGTATAGAGTATCTGCATCAGGAAAAATAAATAATTTGTAGTATTGCCCATCACTAACACCAGAGTGAGGGCTCAGAACATCTTTTGGACAATCAGTTTTTCCTCCAATGGACCCATACTGTGGAACTCTCTTTCTACTGACTTAAAACTGCAGACTGACTTGAACATGTTTAACAGACATCTGAAACTGTGGCTGAATCAGAGCAGGGTTGGTCACTTGAGAATGCTTTATGAATTGTATAGGTTAATTATGCACATGGTTGGTCTTGCAAAATTAAAAATACACAGTGTACTGTTTTCTCTATAACATATACAATGCATCAGGTTTGTCCAATTAAATAGTCCATTTCAAACAAATTAGTAAAACAAAATAAATAACAGAAATAATTGAATGTATTGTGCTGTATTTGCAGATGATTTTGAGTCCAAGTTCCAGTTCCATCCTATAGAGGACCTCCCGCCTCCAGAAGAGTTTAAGCCCTTTCCTCGGGTTTACCCCAGCAAAGAAAACAGAGGTACTTACTTTTACTGTCCAACTACACATGATTGTAGATTTTAGTCATGTTTTAATGTTCTTTCAACAAAAACATATGTTGATTTGTTCAAGCTCTTGACATCATCTTGTGCAGCCTTCAGAAGTGCTAGACTGTTTTCAGACAACTTCATCAGAATCTCTTTGATAATTACCAGAGTTCAAATTTCACGTTGGTGTTATCAGCTAATATTTTTTAGCCTGATTAAAACAGCTTTCCTCTGCCTTCTGCTGGCATTTCCTACACACAAACAAATGTGTTTTAATACATATATGCTGTTTTAAAATCACAAACCGTGAAATACAATTGAACCGTGCCCAAATTTTCTCAAAAAAATATAGATATAAAATAAAATATCTCTTGTGTCTCTAATTCTCAAACAGCGATACATGAGAAGGAGGATGTTGAATTGGAGCTGTTGGAGCTCACTGATTCTTTAAATGTACCAGTGTTTTTCCCAAAAACTTGCATTTACAATATACATGTATTCAATGGGGGGAAATTGATTTTACTTTTCTAACAGGCAGATGCAAGGCCTTGAAGACAAATACGCTTTTTACATGTTACATAATTTCCAAACATTAAGCGACAATATGGCTTGCGTAGAGTATTGTTATATATTTTGTTGACTGTAAAGCATAATGTTGATCCAGAAGCGTGATAATAGAAATGGGTCTCTTGACTTCCTGTTCTGACCTGGAGAACACAACACAGTTTTGCTGAGACCCGGTTAGCTAACCTGTCCCTAAGCCCTAAACCTAACCAAATGAACTGTTCCTAAACCTAATCCTAACCCTAACCTTACCCTGATTGTGAAAAAATATATTTAGCTTGCATTACTGTCAATGCAAAGTGGCAGTTGTATGGCATAACTGGACCCACATCTTCATTGTGACATTTCAGTAACAACCAGCAGATTTTTATTTTTGAGTTTTTATTTTTTGGAAAATTGGGTCATACTATTTTGTTGTTGTTAATCTATCTGTATGACTCAAAGTATTTACTGGTGGAAGAAGTACTCAATTTTGTTACTTAAGTAAAAGTACAGATACAAGAGCAAAAACATGACTCAAGTAAAAGTTAAAGTTGCATGTATAAAAATACTGTTAAGTAAAAGTAAAGAAGTACATGTATAAAGTTTTGATAAACGTCCAGATTTTATAGTCAGTCAGACTTTTTCTATGTATATTTTTGTTTGCTCAAGGTCAGGACCTTAGTCAGTATGTGTCCATGTATGTGCTAAAAAACAACCCCTCATATCAATACATTTTACTTTTTCAAGTCTTCAAAATGTAGTGGAGAAGAAAGTACTATTTGCTCTAAAATGTAGTAAAGAGAAAAAGTATCCATTGTCAAATTTACTTCAAAGAAAAATAAGGATGCAGTTTTTGTATTGGCCTGTAAACATGTTCTGAGTACCATAAGTTTTGCATCTCAGGTTTTAGGACAAAAAAAAGTTGAAAAACAAAATAAATATCTGTATCTCTGCTGGCACGGCACTAACAGGGTTTTGGCGCCATCTACTGGCTACATAGCGTTTACACAATTTTTATATATATGCATATGCTAGTGAGCCTAGCAGTTGTAATGATCGTGAATAGGTGGCAGAAATACTCAGAACGAGTCTGGCCATAATTCATAATTCATTAAAACAGCGCTGAAGATTCTTAGTTGATGTACGACCAAAAAGTCATACATCGAGGAAATTCACAAGGGAGTGTTTTTGACAGTCGGCAGGGACAGAACTTTGTAACCAGGATTCATCAGACTAACATGGATGAAGCTTAATACAACTTCAGGTATGTTCTTGATGACGGAACATTGCTAGAACATGGTTAAAAGCTCAAAAAAGTCACTATATAATAATACCTAATACTGTTACTTACTTAAGCACATTACTTTTAGACCTTTTAGACCACGACTTTCCACCACTAGAGTTTTCTAATGATGAAGGAAAAGTATTCTTACATCAAAGCAGATTTTTTGGATAGTATTGTATGTCCTTTCATTTTTCAAAGCCCTGACTCATGTATCCCCTCCACTCCACAGGACCTCCAAAGCCCCCTGCCATCCGGACCCACCTCAGATGATCTGCTAATGCCACGCCCTCTCTGTCGTCCGGGTGATGGGTGCATCCAGTTTCAGCGCATGTGTGTTTGTATGTGTTTGTATGTCGAAGAAAGGGCGCTGTACACTATGTGACCTCTAACCTCTCCAGTGTGGAATGTTTTGAATGTGGACGTGGGCTGACCCTTCTCATAAAGCTACTGTGTACAAACGGATCCCAGACTCAGGCTAAATTGAACTTTGTCAAACATTTCAGTATTCACTATAGAGGTTTACAGCTAAAATCCAGGTGTAGGAAGTAATGTGTTGTATTTAAAACTTAATAAGTAATGTGCACAGTACTTATACTTAAAGTCTATATGGCAGGTTCTCATGTTTTTTTCAAAATTTTACTTAGTTTGGTTGGAAAGCACTTGTGGTAAAGATTCTACATAGTTTTACATCCGTGAAGTTGCATTAAAAAGAAATTACAGGAAGTAGTGTTAAGTTCTAAAACTGAAACCCAATGTTGAAAATACAGGGACAATTTACAGCAACTGACACATCTTGACAGTTTAAATGATCATTCAACGAAATAAAGCTGTTATCAGGTATTATTTATTGTAAATTCCTAACTATTGTGTAATTTATATGGATTTTGTTTACAGTATGGTAGCTAGGTAACAGTTGAGGAAAGTCACATTTGCTGCCCATGTCCAATCAGAAAGTATGAAAACTGTCAAACCGGGGACAAATGGGCAAAATGTTTGGTCAAGTCTTGAATAGAATCATGTTCAATTTGAGTGAAATGTGTAGTGTAACCTGTCATATGGACTATGGAATATTTGACTGCCCACTCCATCAGTGACAAAAGCTCTATGTTTGCATTTGTTATTCTTTATCAGTGGGTTTCATAGTGAGGAAGTTCTAAAAATCTAAACAAAATAGTATATATTTTGAATGGGCCAAAGTCCTGAAATGGCACATGTAAACAGGAAGCTGAAACCCATGAATAGATATTATTTACAATTTTTATTCATTGTAAGTACCGAAATTGTATTCTGCTCTTTTAATTTTTTCGTAGATAATTGCAGGTTATTTAATAACATAAGAAATGCAATATACCAATATTTAGAATTATGTCATTATGTCACCTGTAAGTATTCTGTTCCGCTAATATACCGTAAAAAGTTTTCACTCCTAACACTCCCTCTGGTGGTTATTATACCTACAGAAAGAACATCAAGAATTTTGCAGAGGTATGCAAGTAAAAAAGAAAGTGTTTTAGCCAGTCCCAAGCCTGCAGAAATGACTGTTTCTCAGAGGGTATATGGCCAATCAAAATGTTATGATGATGTGTTAATGAAGAGGTGCTGTGTTCAGATTCTTCTCTTCAATTTTTCTTGCCCAAAGATTTGTAAAGGTATGTGTTTTGTTTTAAATGTAAACGCTTTTAGTTTATAAAATATGCAATGTAATGTGAAGTGGTCTGAGAGACGGGTTTCTGTTGATTTTGAATATTGATGGGGTGGAGCTGCTTTTTCCACAAGTATAGACAGAAGAGAGCTCTGCCACCTACTGGAGGAGAATGTAAAGTACAATATGCAAAGACCAAATAAAGCACAGTATTGACAATGTTTCCAATTTTTAATTGTCTTAAATCACACTTTTCACCATTGGATAATAGTAGTTTGACAAACAAATGAATACTTGTCTACGGATATTTTAGAGATTTGTAGAACAAAAATTACCTAAAAGCTATGTATATATTTTATGCTGAATTGTAAAGAAAATTACATATTAACATACCTAAAATAACTCTCTTTGGTAGCCATTAAAAATGAAACATGGACAAGTGGTTCCCTTTAGAAAATGGAATTACAACTGCACGACAACATTTTGTATGAACTTTATGTTCAAGAGAAGAAAAGGGAGTGTCTAGCATTCTGAACAGCCTGACTCTCGGGCTCTGAGAGACTTTCTTCACTGAGCTGCAAAAGCACTGACCACAAGGCCACCATCAGCGTGAAGAACAACAGGCCTGGGTTCTATTTAACATGTCGTCGAGCAGATCTTGACAAAAGTGCAGTTATAGTTGCAGAATTAACCAGTTTATGTTGGTCAATGCAAAGACTAAATGAAGACAACATTTCAGAATCAGAGAAAGGTTTATTGCCATTGTCACTGAACAAAATTAACTAGAAACGCAACATATACCAATGAATAATGAAGTTAGGTTTTTTTGTTTGCTTCCAGTTTGCAAAAAAACCCAAAAAAACACAATTTTCAGAAGTGGTAACAACACATTTGTAGTTTGACAAACACATTACTCATTGTCTACAGAGATTTTAAGAATTCTGAAAACAAACTTAAAAAAAAAGTTACACACAACTTTTGTGCAACACGCCTGACATGTAACCAAAATTAGCTGAGAAAATTACACATTAATATAAGTAAAAGGCACCATCACTTTGGTAGCCATTAAAAACAAAACACACAATGGAATGTTGACGCAATGGCATACAACGTCAGTCAAGCACAATTTTTTTTTGCCTGTTTTGGTCACCATTTGGAGGAGTTTAACCCATGGAAAAAATATGTTTTATTCATGCAATGTGAGGCTTTGGCTGAAAATGATAATTATAAGGAGTGTTTGCAGCTTGTGTCTGAAGTGCACAGTTTCAGCAGATCTTTCTATAAAAATGAAAAGAAAAATGATCTCACAAACAATCTTGGCTGTTATCTATGTCCACATCATCATCTAAAAATGCACCTGGCTCTCTGCTCATTTTACATACATATACACGTACGCACACACACACGCACGCACACGCACACACAGTCACGCACAAAAAGCAGTAGAAACAAGTCTCAAATTTTTCACAGATGTCAATACACAGCAAAACCACAAACACAACAACTTTGCCACTAAGGGTCTATAGTTCATTGTGTGTGTCGGCCTGTAGTTCTTTGTGTTTTTAGGCCTTTCGTTTGTCATTCCTGCAGACTTATCGTTCCTCGTGTGGGCAGGTCTGTAGTTCTTTCATGTGTGCGTAGGTTTTTAGTTGGTCCATGTGCGTAGATTAGCAGTTCTCTCGTGTGCGTAGGTTTATAGTTCGTCATGCTTGTAGGTGAACTCTCTGGAGGACAGAAACCCGTCCTTGTTCTGGTCCTCCTTCTTGAAGATGTTCTCCAATATCTGCTCGTGCAAGGTGTCGTTGGGAGGCTGTCCGTTAAGTTCAAACTCCTTCCGCAGGTGTTCCTTCACCTGGACAACACAGGAGCTCAATCACTGTCACATTGGGCAAAAATAAATCATACCCTGTTCAGTATTTTTATAAACCCTAAATGTGTCTATGGCTTAAGATGGTATGAGGGACATTCTAGTACAGGGGTCTGCAAGCTTTTCCCCCCAGAGAATATCCATGTTTTAGTGCACAGCGTAATATGTGGACTTCCTTTATCCTTTTGAGGAGCTACTTGGAAAGCAGTGGAGAGCTACTGATAACTCCCCCCTTTTTTATCGATGTAAACCCTCATTCGTCCAGGTGTGGTCCATCGTAGAAAGGGTTTCAGAGGTTGTCATCCGGACACCGTTTAAAGATCGAGACGTTTCGACTTTCATCCAAAAGTCCCTGGGGGCAAGACTCCCACTACTTAGAGTACCATATATGCCTAAGTTCCCATACCAGCTCTCTGATTGACAATGACTTTTGGATAAAAGTCGAAACGTCTCGATCTTTAAACGGCGTCCGGATGACAACCTCTGAAACCCTTTCTACGACCCCCCTTTTTTAGTAAATCAACAGTTCAAGAATCCACAATTTGGAGAGAAAATTAACTGACATTTATTGTAAAGACTATTGTTGTAGCAAAACATTTACGGCTAGTCTTTACCCATCATTAACATTATTATTGTGGAAAAAGCACTACTATGTGATTAAGTTTATTCTGCGTGTTCAGTTAAATGTCGTACCTCTTTCCTGGAGAGCCTCCAGTCGTCATTGAGGTCCATCTCCTGGAAGGCCTCATGAGACCGGGGCCCGTTCCTGATCTCCAGCACCTCAATGATGAAGGTCAGGGTGCTGTCCGGAGGGATCTTACCTATGAAGACACAACATAAAGATATAGCAGAGGTTACGACTGGAACAAATGGAGATCTTTAAAAAAAAACATATTATGCTCTTTTCTATTACATAGTGATGAACTTTAGAACTTTAGTAGATACATTTTATTTTACATTTTGATCATTTTTCCCTTATGAGTGTATGAGTCGGAGTCAGTAGCCTCAAATGTAGGACAACAAAGGATGCAATGCATGAATCACTCAAATCACAATTTTGAATAAGCCAACGATGAGGGAACTTCAAGTCTCTGAGTACATTAACTTGCAACTACAAATATAACACAGGTATCTATGACTAAATCATTAAAGGTATGAAGGTTAAGATTAAATTAGTGCATTCATTTCTACCGCTTGTTCCCAGGGTTAATAAAATTTGTCTTCTTCCTGTTCCTTTTGTTCATGCCAATAATGCATATAATTAGCTGGAACTGTTTTTGTATTACTTGGTTTGTTTTCTGAATTTGTGCTAAGGAAAGTAAATGGCATGATCCATCAATCAATAAGGGGTCGCGGGTGACTGGAGTCTATCCCAGTGACTTTGGGCCTCAGGCGGGTACACCCTGGACGGTGGCTAACTTGTTGCAGAGCTAACACAGAGACAAAGACATGGACAGACCATTCACTCTCACGGCCAATTTTAGAGTTTTCAATTAACCTACACATGCATGTGTTTGGACGGTGGGAGGAAGCCGGAGAACACGGAGAGAACCAACGGTAACACGGGGAGGACATGCAGACTCCACCCAGAGAGATCATGTGATGTTGGTCTGGTCCAGGAATTGAACCCACAACCCTAGGTTAGTACAACTATTGGATATGGCGGACTGGATCTTTCATGCAGTATAAGGTGTGAACAGATACTAAAGGGAAAACAAGGACTTTAACTACTGCAGAATCTAAGAATAATGCTCAGATTAGCCTTTTTTGCCCCCCCAAAAATGTATCTTCTGCATTTGACCCATACTTCACTGCCACTGGGACGACCTGTCAGGAGCAGTGGGCACTACATCGCCGCCCTCAGACATATCTACAGATCTTCAGAAAAGATTGGTCAATCTTACCTGGACGTATTTTACCTTTACTCTTGTGCATGTTTTGGGTTGATTGGGGAAACTTGAGTGGGACATGAGGACAAACATGCAAATTCCACACAAAAGACCTGGACGTTGAAACTGCTACCGTGCCAATTTTTCTTTCATTGCCAATGTCTAGTGCATTAATATTCCTCAAGTCTGTGACCAATTATATGAAATTCAATTTTCTTAATGAGAACATTAGTGTGATAAACTTAAAAAAAAAACAATAAGGATTACCTTTCTGGAGACTTCAAGAATGACCACTATTAAATATTTTATGTTATTGGAATTATATTGTGACCTGAAAAATCACAATTATTGACTGACCTATGAATCTCAACATCCTTACAGGCCAAGAACCTCAATTGCTCAGTACTAGAGCTTCAAGATTAATCGCAATCTGAACAGAAGCAATTACTAAAGTGTAAAAACTGCAGTTACTTGAGTGACATCATTTCTTGTGCAAACAACAAAATATCATCTTATTTTGTTGAAAAGCTGTACACTGTAGACCTCTACAAACATGATATTCTTTGCTTTGTTTAAAAGTTCATATTTCAGTCTTTTCTCAAATGTTTCTGCTCCCGGATGTCCTTTTACAATGAATACATTATTGCTAATCTTGTCTGAAATATCACAATTAGATATTTTGCCAAAATCGTTCAGCTCTAATTAGTACCATTTTACTATCTGTGTAACATTAAAGTAGTAATACACGTTTGAGAGCTGAAATTACATGGTTAAACGCTAAAAAAAACGGTATAATATAGGACCTCCAACCATCATCAGCAACGCTTGTAATCATAGAAACAACAAAACAATACTTATGGTCAGGTTTTGACAGACACGGTTAGTAAGGGTTGATAAAGAGCGTACTTCTCTCTTAGCGGTTAGTGGAAGTAATCTTACCAGGGCATGCTTTCTGCACCGGAACTCAGATGTGAAGCCCTGAAACATGCACAGACAATCACATGCACAGCCTAAGTCCAAAGTCAGTACTGTGCTCTTTTTTAAGTCTGTTTTATTACCTTTTCCCTCTTTGCCATAAGCCAGAGCAGGAGGGATGACTAGCTTCCTCTTCTCCCCAGCACACATGTCCCTTAGGCCCCTGTCCCAGCCGCGGATCGCCTCCCTGATGCCCAGAGTGAACCATCCCTGCTTGTCTCCATTGATGCGGCTGAGGACAAAGCAAAAGTTCAAGCTCGTCTGTGGTTATATAATCCTAGAGTTTACATTCAGGTGACATCGCAATATTCTAGATTCTATAGTTTAAATTCTGGAGTGGAAACTTTTTAGAATTTGATGGTAGAATTTGCTGTTTAACTGTCAGATTGCAGATGTCTGTGCTGGTTTATTGTTCATATCTGCGTTATATCTAGGTCTATCCACATGAAGAAAAACCTGGCACAAAGTCTTTTCTGTCAGCATAACTAAACAGAGGTTAAAATATTTTTTCACAATAACTTCAGATGCCATTATTCAACCACAAAACCATGATTATTGTCAGTTGAAAGGACCATGGGATTAATAACATGACAAGTTTGTGGAACGCAACCCATTGTCTAATTAAGTGTTTTATGTATGCCCTGAAGTAAAGATGAGACTTGTCCACATTCATTGGCTTAACTCTTCCTGGTCAAGTCTAGTGGTAAAGAGCTTAACATGATTGTAAATATTATTAGCCGATAGTTATACTAGTTATTAAGCATTATAACATGGTTATGTGTTGTCTACACTAAACTTAATAAAAAAAAATAAAAAAAAATAAAAAAAACAACATAATGCCCACTGGATTATATTTGGGTACTTGTTTTGCATTTTTTACCTGCACCATTTCTATAGACAATAAGACGTAACCTGTATCGTCATTAACAGTTTTCTAGCGAGTAAAACTTAAGTGGTTCATTTCACTTTAACCAGACAAAATGCCGTTGTTGCTTTAATGTAGGCACACCATAAAGTGACCATGTCTGTGGTGTTTTACTTTACCAATGACACACATTCTGTAATATTTGTTTTATTTTCTTTGGCTTTTCAAAAATGTACAGCACTCAATACTTTGGCATTTTATTGAAAAATAAAAGTGACACAGGCTGAATAAAAAATTAAAAAAAAGTTGGGAAAATAGGGAAATTGGGAAAAAAAAAGTTTTCAAAATAAAGTACAATATTTCCTAATCAAGAGCATCACGTCTGATTTGTTCTAGGAACAGGTTAATGCTATAATAAAGCATGGATCGACTAAAAACAATTGTAAACCCACAGTTGTGGGTAAACCGTACATGCAGCCGATAGACCGAAATGGACAATGCACGTCCAGAAACAGTGAACAGAAGTGAAAAACGGAGCGAACCTGGAGTGAAACATGGTCCCGTTGTCGAAGTAGCCCTCCTGATGCACCAGAAGCAGATCTCCAAACTTGGACTTGCGATGACAGATAAACGGTCTGTGCAGGACTACTATGGTCACCTCGGGCTCCTCCGGCACCGCGCCCCCGGTGCTGCAGACAAGGAGCAACACCAGGGAGAAGAGCCAACACCACACCGGCAGCAGCATGACAGACAGGGGGACAGAGAGGGTGGACAGTGCAAACACTCACAGCACAGCAACTCGGAAAAAGTAAAGGGCTGCAAGTTACAACAGCGTCCGGACTCTACGTGGCAGTCTCATCAGAAGTTGTCTACTCGTGCAGCTTGCACAGAATGCCCCTCTCTGATTGGTCCATTTCTGCACTCAAGCCCCGCCTATGGTTCTTCCCGTCATTAGATCAAAACAAAGAACTTAAAAGCTTACAGAAGTTGACTTTTTATCATTTCAGAAAAATGCAGGAATCGACGTGACTGGAGGGAAAATTCAGTTGACCATAACACATTTTCAAAGAAAAAACATCAGATTGCGTTAGTGAGTCTCTACAACAAAAAATAAGCAAATGTGTTTCATTTCCTGGGAAGAAATGTCAGTTACTTCAATTTAATTTACCACCATAGAGCTAGAGAAAAACAAAAAACGAATTTCTAGCCTTAAAACTGTATTTTAGCTTCACAAAAGAGTAATTTGTGTCAAAGCATGTAACATATCTAAATATAAAATGAAGGTCAACATTGTTAAGTAAAACCAAAACATCTGGACTTTGTCTTCCTCAAAAATGGTAAGTGTAATTATAATCTCCTATCATAAATAAATAAGACAATGTGAAATACAGCTGTGAATGTCTTTAAATAAAGCTCTGATCACTCACATGTTATGATATTGTGAGGTTAAAGGAACCATGGGAACAGTGTGTCTTACCTCGTCCTGGTTTAAAAAAAGGAGGGCCTATTCTAATCACAACTGAACTTGGGTCGCACGAGCCTGAACCTGCAGACAAATGACACATCTAGGGGGGCCAAGCCCCTACCCCTTTTGTCCGTTGCCCCTCAAGCGCCCATTTTAGTCTGCTTTTTCAATGAGCAGTTTGTGCTTTCCTATCTATACCTTTGTTGAGTGTTATTATTGTTGTTATTGTTATTTACAAATGTTATTCTTTTTTCATATGTATTTTGTAGGCTTAACTGTGAACGTTTGTGCTGGTCCTTTCTCCTCCTCAGAGTTCAAAAGTGCTCCACAGTAAAGACGAGGAGGAGAGGGAACAGCATCCGGCCCTTAGCCTGAGAAGAGAGCACACTGCTCTCATGTGAACAGGTCAGTCCAGGGAGTGGGCTCTGGTTTCTCCTTCACTCTTCCTCTGCCAAAGGGCACTGGACTAGCTCTTCATGACCTCTTTACCTAATAGGCTTCTCTGTGTCACTCAAACACTTAAAATGTTTTTAAAAGTGCTCTAAAAACTTGTTGTTTATTCTTGTTTACAATACCAGTTATCCAAATGTAAAGAAGACAAATAGGCTACTAATTTCTGTCGACTTTTAAGTAGGCCCTATATTATCTGCTGGGCTATTTCTTAACATTTTATCTTTTGCTTTGCTCGCTTTCTTGCCACCATGTTGAGTGATAGTTTCAGTTTATTTTTTACACCAGATGCCCTTACTGTCATGAGCTACATACTAAAGTGGGAGTATTGCTCAAAAACACAACAGTATATGCAGCATAGTAATGATACTATTCTTAATAACAAAACAGTAATAATAACTCTGTTATTTGTATAGCACTTTTCTAAACAATGTGTGAAGTGTTCTTACAATTATGCTCTTAAGGTTTTGTTATATAGATTTTTTGCACTCACAAACGTTGTTTAAATGCTACATCCTAACAGTAAGGAGCACAGAAATTCTGTTGTTATAGAATATTATTACTGTATAATAATGACATCTTGATACAACATTGACGTAATAGCAATGTCAATATGTAATTTTTCATTTTGTCCAAGACCTCATATACTTTTGGTCGTACAATACATTTTGCTGAAGAAGACAAATTATATTGTATAACTTGATATGTGCAGATGTCAAGTATCAAGAATAGTTTCATGGTAAAACCTGATAATGTAGATTTTTTTTTTTTTTTTAAGTTAACATGTCAGTTCTAAATCATAGACAGTCTGTAAAATATCTGAGATAAATAATCAGATAAGTTACTACTAAATAATTAATTTTCAGACTCAGAATTACCACTAGCAGGCTTTTGTCAGTCCTGCTCGTAGGCTATAATAACAAATACAGTCAGTGGAGGGGTTCACAGTCAGTACAAACACATGGTTTTGAGCAGATCTCAGATTTTGAAGGAAGAAATCTGACTATTTTCTTTTTAATACCAACAAAGTCTGTACTGATTATTTTTGTTTCTTCCAGTCTTTTTTTATGTTGTACACAGCTCACAACCTAACAATCTTTCCATCATGGAAACTGCAGACAAACCCAGTTATTGCCCAAGTGTCCTAAATTCTGGGGCCAAAGTGGGTCACATGTGATTAGCTCACTTGGATCCCTCCTGAAACCCATGCCAAACACACTTCAAGCCCACATAGGCCAACGCAGGCTGGGCCACCATGGAACCTACAGACAAACCCATTTAGAGCCCATATGTTCAGCCCACCTCAAAACCCATATGGGGCCCACACTGATTTGCTGACTGGGGCACTGCAAGTCCACTTGAACCTGCACTGACCTGGTGCATGTCCAACCTCAAACACTGAACACTTTCAGCTCTGAACTTTACTGCAGGAAGTGTCCGTCATGTTTCATTTGGTTCACAGAAATGTGAATTTGAAATCTGTACTTTTATTTTCTATAAAATTAAATGTTTCCCCTGAGCCTTAGAAATTATTCTATTGTACAGCTATTGTATGAAATTAATCCAAACAATGGCCCATATTATCTTAACAATCAGATAAAGTAGGCCAGGAGTAAATTTTGTTTATTTTGTAAGTAAAATACTGTAAACATGTTTCTCTTACTAGGGACTCTGTTCACAACTACATCTGCAGATCTTATGTTACTTAATTCACCACAGACAATGATATGAATCAGACTTCTCTTGCCGTTGCATTTTACATGATTTGGTACAACTGTCCAAACTAAAGAGTATCCTGCAAAATGTATCATCAGCATCAACCAATCAAAACAGCTGAAACTGATAATAGTGAATTCCTGTAATTGAAGCAAGAGCTGTGGCCCATTTGACCTGATATAGCCCTATTTACTTCTCCCTAATGGTGTGTATGAATGTGAAATCTTTCCATAGCATTGATACGGCCTGGATCAAACAGGCATTCTTTTTTTTATTTTTTAGTAATTGTCCATTTTTGAGTAGCTTTTTAAAACCTGTACTTGTAATTTCAACATCTAGGTGGAATTGTAATCAATGATGAATACTACAGCACAAGTCCCAGTCCCAAAGCACATTTATCTCACTGCTATATTTGCTCCTTTCTAAACCAACACACAAAACATCACTGCATCTCCCTTTCTGATTGGCCATAGCTCAGAATATGAGAATTGTTCTTCATAACAACTTAATTCAGCTTTAAACTGTTTTTCTTTTTTTTTCTTTTTATTTATTTTATCACCTTTTTGTTTAAAAGGCTGATCTAAAATCATTTTAAACATGTTCAAAATGAGCTTGTTACCAGTGGAGTATTGAAAATGTGTACACAAGTAAAAGCACAATATCTTACTGGTTCATGTTAAATCTGGTTTTGTGGATGCTTGGTTTAAGCTGTTTGTTGGTGATGCAACATAATATGCAAACAGTAAATAAAGACAAGTTATGTCCCTGGGTTATTTAGACCACAATGGGTTATTTTATTATAACATTTTTGTGTCATAGCACTTTAAAATGAGGACAGACATTAAGTTTTTGTTACATTGGTTGATGGTGCTGACGTTCATGCAATGTCAAAACACTATTTTAGTTGTGAGTCAGGGGTCTCAAACTGAAGTTGGTCAAGGGCCAAATGGTTAAAGCATGAAGAATTCAATTTTTCAGGCAAGTACGAGAAAAGTTTAGATACACTGCCTTATGCTTCACATCTATAGCTTCACATTTGCACTTTCACATTGCAACATCCCTGTGACTTTTTAGACAAAAAAAGATATAAATAGATATTTATAATATTATATTAAGACTTTTTAATGTAATAGTCCTAAATGTAAGTAAGAAATAAGTAAGAATGAATTAACATATGGATTAAATATGAAATTATGATAAACATTTAATATCTTATCTTATCTTTATAATTGCATAAAAAATATGAGCTAAACATTTCAGTTACCTCTACTCATAATAGATAACAACTGTGAAATCGATTGTGGGACAGATTCAATTTGATTATTGTTGGAGCAACAACATTTAGAGCGGCCCCTAGACAATCAGTTTGACCCCTGAAAATACTAAGTCTCAGTGAATTCAGGTCAAGGTTCTTTTTGGCTTCCTTTGGAACATTCTTTTTCTTGTCGGGTTTAACATTCACTAGTCAAACATTCACAAGCACTAAACAGTATTTAAACATGCTACACATATTGTACTTATGGTAAATATTAGAAATGCAACAATACCAATAATGGGTTTGAGTATCAGATCCAAGCCAGAAAAAATCTAGTCTCAGGGTTGAGCTCAGGATATGGTTCAGAAACAGGCCTAAAAATATGAATGAATTAAAATAATATTTACAAGCCACTGTTGAAGCCGTCATGCTTGCACTTTAGTTAAGTTGAAGCATAAGTGCAACTCAACACTCAAAACGAATGCTGAATATTGCAATAAAACCTACAAACATTTCTGAAATGTAAATATAAAATAGCCACTTTTTAATCATGCTTATTACTTTTTTTTTTTTAATCCAAATCCAGCTTTGTTGTCTAGGTTTTAGTCTCTATGATTATTAATTTAACAAAAATTTTAAGGAAAAATTTAATTAACATATTTTATTTTATTGTGTCTGAAAGTTTATTAATTACAGGATTGTAAAAATATCACATATTTTTCTAATGTATTGAGATCACACTCAAAACGCATGTATGGGTATTCAACGCATCTCTAGCAGGTATGTTAATTGTAACACTCAACATATACTTACATTAACAATTTACTGCCAAATAGGCTATTTTTTGCTACTTCAAACAGCTTATATTTTTTAACAGTCAGCAAGTCATACACAGTCACTTGTCGATGAGGATACAGTCGTTTCAGTTTAACAGTGCAGCAGCCATGTTGCTCTGGTGGGATCCACAGCCTCCACACAGCAGGGACCTGTGTGCTCCCATGCCCAGCGAGGAGAGCTCAAACAGGGGCAGATTCAAGCAGCGTGAGCCCCTGGTGTATTTCAAGTGAAGTACTTACAGCCGGTGGAGTCGATGAGGCAGGAGTCAGTGCACCGGAGCTGACCAAATGACCTGCAAAGAAACATTAAAATCAGAACCTAAATTATACTTTTTATGCATACATTGATAAACTTTAATTATACATATAAAATGGCAGCATGTTACTCAACCCACAAAAGTGTAGTGTGTACAAGAGCTGCAACTACTCATTATCGTTGAAGTCGGCTAGTCAGCGATTCGTTTATTGACTATTAAAGTGATTATTTCTTTTGTACAGTGAGACATCTTAAATACACCATAAACCAAATAAAGGTTGAATCTAGTGACTGAAGGCTTCTAGATAGAAAATATTGTGCAACTGGTATGTATATAAACTATATAGCTTACATAAAACTAAATATTTTGAACTGGTCTATGGTTGAAGAACATTAAAAGGTGGTTAGTTGCACATTTTCTGAAATATTACATGAATGTGACGTATTTGTATCCTCAGATACAGATTCAAAACAAATTAAAATCAAATACTGATTTTACAGAATATGATTCAAAATGGCAAAAACATTTTACACAATGCAAAAGTTTTAATATTGTGCTTTGGTTCTCAAACAAAACCTTACAAAACCTCACTTTGGGTGGCCAGGTCCTATGACTAAAACCAGTTTGTAAGAACTCCTTAAGGGCTCTGTATGATATGCCGTGTCCTCAGTATAGGACGGCTGATGGTATCCCAGTTTACTCTGATTGTAGTAAATTGTTTAAATCAGTAGAAGCGCATGTTACAGCTATTGCCTTTAAGAGAAATAAGGAACATTTGTGGATCTAAATTCTAACATTCATTCACCATTTGTGTAATGTACTTTGCTTATATCTTATTTGGAATTCTAGACACAACCTGCACTGTACTATGAGATTTTGGATTTTGCCACATCAAAAACTGCTATGTCTGGTCGCCATTATCAGTGGGACAGATGTGGGCATAAAGTGTGTTACCCAGGCAGGTAGGACTTGCAGGTCTGGTATCCAAAGTCCTTCCCATCACACTCCTCCATGCCTTCGTGTCGATACCCGTCTCCACAGTACGCCCATTTACAGTCTGCAGAGAGAGAGAGAAGGGTGCACACATTACTGATGGCTTTGGCACTGTGGAGCAGCCTGGCCAATGCCAATGCAGCAGTTTGTGTTTAATGAAATTGCATATTGCCAGTATGGGTGGGGCCTACAGGAGAGAGGCTGGTGCATCTTGCGTGCAAGTACTGCATATGTGGGCCCCAGTTAATAAGGGATCAGAAACGGCTGCCTATTAAACCTTACTGCTGCTGCTGAGGTGGCTTCAAAGAACAAAAGGTTTTAGAAAGAAAACAGATCAGACTCAGCTCTATTCATGAATGTTTGCCCTCTTTCAAAGAGGTAAATGTTTTATTTCTGCTACTGCTACAGCTGTTGAACAAGACACATTTTGCCTATTGATGAATATTGCAACTAACTGGAAATGTTAGGTTGTAAAACAGCTTTTCCTACAAAAGTGATGTGCCTGGGCGAGTGTGAACACAACAGCCGCAGTCTGGAGTGCATAAAACTTCTTTTTCTCTGTCACTTTTACTAAGACTACTAAAAAAGAAAAGACCAAGTGTACGAAACAAGCATGTTCGTTTGTATCCACGGCTTTGTTGTGCTGTCAAGACATTACATTTTTGGTTAGCTGATGGCCTCTCACATCACACACAGCTCAGGAGTGAATGAGAAGCAATGCATGTGAACAGGAACAAAAGTGAAGAAAACAGAACTAATAGTAGTGCACTCTGGGACCGCTCCAGGGAATGCACTAACACTAGAAATGTTCTTAGAAAGTTGCTTCATACATTTGAAGTTTGAAATAAATACATTAACGGTACAATTATTGACGGGGAAGTAGGCACTGAGTAGCAGCCACGTCTCTTTTACATTAAGTTACATTAGAAGTAGCGTACAGCCACATCCACAGAAGATATGGACCGTATAAGTAATTCTCAGTTACTCACTCAGACAGGCGTCACTGACGATCTGGTTGCCGTCATCACACTCCTCTCCATGCTGCGCCTGCACTTTCCCATCTCCACACACGCCCACCCTGTCTGGGACCTTCTCTGTGGACTGGTATGACTGGAAGGGCTGCACAAAACGTAAACAAGTTAGCATGACATTTTTACAATGGACTTATGGGGGGGAAATATGAGAACAGTATTTAATTATATCTCCTATTTGTGCTGTCCAACGATTATCGCTTTACTAAATTAGAAAAATAAATTGCATCAATTGCATTGAATTTGGACCTGTAGAGGGTTCCATCCACTTTTGTCTTTAAAGTATAGTGTCCTCTGGTCTTTCCTGATGGCGATAGCGTTCTCCCCTTGCAGACGGTTCATCTCCTCCTCAGAGTTCACCACAAAGATCTGCTGAACACCCACACATTGAAGGGATGTTACTTAAACAGATATACACACCAGTGTGAATAGGCAGACTTACAGCAGGCACTTTACTAGAGCTGTCGTGGAGTCTGTAGTTGCCAAAGGGGGCGCTGTTCACTGTGGGAGAGGGGTCGCACTGGCAGCGGCCTGGTGGTCCTTGAAGACCCTTCTCCCCCTTTTCTCCAACCAGATACAGGCCTGACAGAAATACCAGATTTAACTCCTGTCTCAAAACATCTGGTGTTACTTTAGAAAGAATAGAATGTGCTGCATGCTGGATTTGCTTGATGTTTGCTATCTATACTGTGGGTTAACTAACTGTTAACTGTATTTCACTACTGCACTCTGGTTTCTCCCATACACACAAAACATGCACAACACGCCAAATCACCCAGCTAAGGTAGTCCTGACCAAGCCTAGCTCAAGATCTGGAGCTGGATCCTTGATTGCTGTACAGCAGCCTTAACCTTAAAACAAAATCAGTTTGTGATAAGCTAAGAACAAAGTCTGCTAAGGCTTCCCTTCCTACACTGAGGAGGAAGCATGGAAGAACACATTTGGTGCAGGTTATGCTGACTTTGAAGAGTGACAAGGAGATGTTGTGAGCTTAACCTTCTCCATGTTACTGTTCTCCTTGAGCCACTTACTGTACACAATAGTGTTTTACTGTACTGTGTGTATTAGATTTAAGTCTATTTTAATGCTTGTTTATCCTGTTTCTTCTGTTCTCCTGTTGTTCTTGAACTGTGCATTGACACTGGAATTTCTCCATTGTGGGACAAATAAAACATTCTCTTATTATCTTATCTTAAACTTAAAAAGGCCAACATATATCAGGCCACTGAAGCATGACGTCTCCTCTGATAATGCAAGCATTAGTGACACACCTGCTGCAGGGGGTCCAGGGGGTCCAGGGTGCCCATTAGGTCCTGCTGGCCCTGGGGGGCCCATGATTCCTGGGGAACCCGGCTGCCCCTTAAATCCCTGAGGAACCCAATAACCATCTTTTATATAAATGTAATGCATTGACAGGTAAAAATTCACATACACTGTATGCCGGTACCTGTTTTCCACGTTTCCCTGGTCGCCCTGTTGGCCCTCTTTTTCCTGGGACTCCCTGCTCTCCCTTTGGTCCCTGCTCCCCCTGTAAAACACCATTCATTAAAGCATAACACTTTGAATATTATCAGCTACCACTGTCTGAGTGTGACCTTACCTTCTGTCCAAGCATTCCGGGCAACCCAATGGAGCCCTGGACACAGACCAATCATTAATATCATATCATAAAGCTTCGTAATTGCTGACGTAATGTGTGGAGATATAACATAATAAACGATAACCTTTGTGAGCACCGGCTTGGACAGTGGCTTACTGCTGAATGATTAGTTCTCTATATTGAGGTGACATATGCTGAAGTGGAGCTACTCAGTGCCAGGCAGTTTGGGCTCTGTTCCACCTCAGAGCTGCAGTAAATGAAGAGAACACTTACCTTATCACCCTTTGTTCCTGCAGCTCCTGGATCTCCATGAGCGCCCTACAACACATCACATTTTAGACAGTGCACGTCGACGGCTGCCATACACTGACAATCAGAAGAGTGGAAGTGACATTGTGCTAATTTAAGGTTGCACATGGATCATTCCAGGCAAAGCAATAACATCTACATTGAGACAAGCAGGTGGCAGACCCTCCACCAGAAAATTGACATAGGGCACCTTTAACTGAACATGTAACATATAACATTGTTTACATATAATTGTGTTAATTTATTATGCTGTCAAGTTGGCAACATGTCATTTTTGTCTTTTTTTACACATACCTGCAGTCACATGTTTTTGGCACTGAAAAGCTTTTATTGCGCTGTTTATGATTGGAAATATTTTAATGTTGTCCTGGCTGTGAAACTCATCATTAAAGCTAAGGTACACTTTATCTTCTCCATATTTATAGGGCAATTTGTCCTCTACATTTGACCGATCTCACACTGTCAGGAGCACTGAGAACTGACTCCCAGTCTGTGTATGCGTTAAGGTGAGACACTGCATGTGCACAGGAAAACATCTTAAATTTAAAACATATACATTTGAAACTTCTCCATAGTTTACTCACACAAATGTAAAAAAAACATGTATTACTAGTTTTTCCATCATGTTATGTTTTTGTGTAGAAATAAGGCCTTTAATGGGTAAAAATGGCACTTTTGGGACATTTCAATCTGAAAAAATTGACAGAACCAGTTTTAAATGTTTTTTTTTTCAATTTTACACATATTAGTAAAAAAAAAAAAAAAAAAAAAAAAAAATAAGGAAGCTGACTGAAAATTGCACTAAAAATTCAAATTTCGCCAAATTTAAAAATCAGGCTTAGAATTAGATATCAACAAATCCTTCAGTCAACATCTTGTTCAGTGCAAGACTGGAAAGTTTGGTGTGTGTAGGAGCTACTTTAAGGATCTTTATATCTCTGTGGGATAAAAATGTATTTTATGAAAACAGCCTTTGAAGTTACAACATCCCAGAGAAATCTATGAAGTGGACTACATGAAATGATAATTCTCTTTAGGAGCAGATTGGACACGTTTGTCGTTTCCACATGAAAGCCTATATGTTGAGAGAGCAAACTGACCAAAAAAGAAAAAAAGAGAAAAAAAATGTTTTGCTTGTAGTGTCTTGCCTTAAATAGATAAATACAAAAAAATAGATAAAACTAGACCTAGAGAAAAGCCACCATAAGGCCCTAAACATGCTGTGTAATTTGATTTATAAAGATTTATTTATATATCATCATTTCGCCTCACCCTCAATACCCAATTTACAACACAGTGAAAAGTATAAATTGGGTGAAGTCATTAGCTCATACCTTATCTCCTTTATATCCGGGCAAACCCTGAAACAAAAACAACATTTATCATTATAAACTTTGACCCAAAATGTAATAACAACCATTTTAGACAATCGTATTAAGCTCTTTACACTTCTGAACTTAATATTGCTCGGGGTGGAGGAGTTTGAAGCACCAATCACAGTGTCAGTGGGATTAGTGTCTCAAACAAGTACATTCTTTCTCATGACATGGGCTAATAGAGTGTAAAATAGTTCACTGTTACCATTTACCAAGGTTATGTTAGCCTATTTTAATGCTGATGCAAACCAACAAATGCAATTTCCAGCAACTTACATTCATACTTATGGTCACGTCCATCACTGTAGAACCCTTGCACCAATGTGTTCAACATCATCTCTATAATAGTGTCTTCTAAAATACATCTCTCTGTAATCAACTGTTTGGTCTTACGCTTCAGCCCCTAATCCCACAAAACAGGCAAAGATGTGAATTGCTTTTGTTACCCTTAGAGCTAGACACTTATACTTCATCAAGGGTAGTCAGGCCATTCTTGGATTAGAGACATACTATATTTAGACAATTTGGAGAAAGTAAGATGTGCTCATTAAAAACCTTTAAGAAGACATGAATTCAGTGTCTTTAGGCAAATATCAGGGTTTATGCAGGCTTCAGCAAATCAAATGTAATGCTTTTTAATGCACCATTTCATGATTTTAAATGCCATAATCAGCGTCAAAACAAGACATTTTACGCTTTTATCATGTCAAAACTACTGGCTTCTTACCATTCCATTGGGCACCAGAATGACGAGAATATAATAAACTTTACACTTGAAACACATGAAAGTTAAACCATGGAAATGTATGTTTTGAACTCCAGTACATCTGGGATTCAAAATATATTTCAATGTTAAATTTCAAAGTAAAATCTTCTGTCATGGATAGGCACTTCTGATACAGCTGCTCTTATTTCTATTATGTTTATATTTATAATAGATAAATGTTGGTTTTTGGATTCACGGGCGTAAAATACGGGGGGGATAGGGGGGTTACAACCCCCCCAATATTTTGATCTAGTACATTCAACCCCCCCAATATTTCAGACCATTTTTAATATTAAATCATATACTATATGTTATTTGTTAAAAAGAAATCTCCAGGAGTAGTTAAAACAATTAAATCAACAACAAAAACATTACTTTTTGACTACGCACCCCCCTCTCAGCTGTAGACGTGGTATCGCCCACACCGAGGCCGCGCTCTCTCACCCCTCCCTCTCCTGTCTCTGTCAGTGCGGCGTATGTCTGTCGTCAGTCAGTTTAACAAGTTGATAGTTTTGACCATGTTTTGACTGACAGGTGAGGGCGTAGTGCTTCACTGAGTCAAAGGACTTCACAATATTCTCTCGCATTTGGAGAGAATATTGTGAACGCAACAGCGTTTGGCGTTCACAAACTACACTTTTATCAAACTAGAATTCTACAGTGAAAACACACCTCTCCTCGCCTGTAGAGGCGCTGCATAACAGAATTGCACAGTGAAACATCGAGGAAGAGACTCGACTTCTCCGTTGGCCTGGTTGGCTTCTGCATGATCCGCGTCACAGCTAAACAAATACGAAGCGGGGCTGCAGCGTTGTTGGACTTTATATAGTTTTTGTTTTTATGGATCTATCCCAAGACCAACCCCACATGTGTGGGCTCAGTGTGAGCGACAGCCGAAATGTCGGAGCGCGGACAATGTACTTTCATTGTGAGGCGAAGAGATGAGTGAGACGAAAATGAGTAAGTAGTTGAGTAGTATATTAACTAAATAAGTGCTCTGAAAGTTTGTCTATGTCATCTGCGCATGTAGACTAGTTGTACAGCTTAATAATGGATGAATATAGACTTTTTTTCCACATCTAAGACAGCAATAGGTTACTTTTGGTTTTTTGGGTTTATTTAGCCGTATAACTTTTTATGTTATGTAAATAAACCCTGAAAACTGTGATCTATGTTCATCATCATGTGATCATAATCTGGCGTTTTCCTGCTTCTTGGGCATGTTTCATTGTCATTTATCCCGTTATCGATCTCAAACGAGGAGTTTGTTTTGATTCCGAGCCTCACGTGCGTCGTAGCGCGTCGTGGATCATTAGATTTGGTTTCGCTCTTTGTTTAGGATCAGCGTTTGCTTGCGCATTTACAATTACCCAAACGAACCGAACTATCGAGGCAATCGAATCCTGTTTCGGCTTTGTGAGTTTATGTTGAGTTGTTATTGTCCGACTCGGACCGCGTCTGTGCGCTGTGGTATAGTAGAGCTGTTCCAACCGCACTGTGGTAACACTTTCTGCGTACGGTCGCATGAGATAATCAGTGGTCCACAACCTTTTTATCACCGCGGACCGGTCAAGGCTTGACAATTTTACTGCGGCCCGGTAGGGGAGGGGCGTTTATCATAATAAACGTGAATCCACATGTGTACCTGTTTTTTTCTTTAAAAATAGTCCAGGGGTTTGTCTTTTAATCCAGGGTGCTTGGTCTCTAAGCGGCGAAGCAGCTTTGAAGGCTTCATTGCCTCATTAGAGCTGTACGATTCACGTAGGATCCCTGGTGTTGTCTTGTTTCTGACTCATGTTGTTGCTTGTGGGTTAAATTTTAGCTCAAATGACCGAGATGTAACCATCATCGGGCCAAAAATTCAAGCCCGACCCGCTGAGCCCGCGCGCGTACTGTCCGAGCCCGAATCATTTGCTGCAAGATTCAACCCGAACCCGACCCGGGACCGCGCGGATACTGTCCGAACCCGACCCGGTCCGCGTGGATACTGTCCAAACCTGACCCGGGTCCGCGCACATGTAGAGCCGGAGTTACGTAAACTGAGTTCGTGCAGAGTTTTATTGGCAGAATAAGCTCCTGACAGGGCTTCAAGTGTTTAGTGTTCTACCTGCACCAACGGGACGCCTCCTGTACCAGACGCGCCTGTTCCTCCGCTGACACCGGCCCACATGATCTCTCTCCCTCGCTCCTTTCGTCTCTCTCTCTCCTCCGCTGCTCTTTCTCTCTTTTTCTCTCTCCTCCGCTCGTGTAGCAGCCGCGCTTTCATTAACGTCTTTTCTCACGTCACATATTTTGACCACTTTATTCGAGGATGAGGAGGAGCATCACAGCACTGGCTGCTCACGCGCTCTTTCGCCGTGGAGCGCATGTTACGCACGTACGCGTCTCTGCCCCCTGGGCCGCCGACTCAGCCCGACAGCAGAGCGGAAAATGTGGACCCGAACCCGGCCCGAATTGCGGGCCGGCCCGGTCCAAATTGATCCACGGACCGGTACCGGTCTGCGGCCCGGGACTGAGATAGATGACATAGAAAGGAATATGTTTTGTCCGATACACAGCCATTTGCCTGTAGCCTCTCGACCCCCCCAAAGTTGAAGCCAAAGTTACGCCCTTGTTTGGATTTAATTCCTGTGGGAATTTAATTTAATGCTTTTAATGCATTTTAAGGCCTTGTTTTAGGAAAAATCCATGTAATGACTTTTAATGTCCCATGGAAACCCTGAAACATATTCCTACCTGTGTAAAATGTTATTAATTCATGTTTTTCTGGACAAAAAAGGGTATTAAAGTAGTAATATACATGACTAACCTTGTTCCCAGGTGGTCCTCGCAGTCCAGGTAGCCCCATCAGTCCTGGGTCACCTTTCTCTCCCTGTAAAGTACACCAAACACGTATCCAGACATCAATGGGAATCAGTGTTTACTTGTGTTGGGTGATATAGATTATCTTATTTGACCAATTTTCTTAAAACCTAGATTGCTATTTTGATAATAATTCTGATAATTTACTGTTGTCTGCCTTTTCTGGGCATGACAGGCAGAGAAAACGTGTCAAAATGAGACAATTTGCTGTTGTCTAGAATTATAGCCACAGCTGTATGTCAAATGTATTAACCCTGACTTCTCTCTTACTGTGAAAATTGGACAATATACAAAGACGGAGTGATTGGCTTGTTAAATTTCCTAGACTGTCACATTTTTGCTATTGTAAATTATTAAAAAAAAAACAAAAAAAAAACATCTTGCACACATGCCCCCAAATATGCTAAGTGCGTCAATGTTCAAAATTGACTTTTTTGAACTTGAATAATGTTACTCAGACAGACAGAAACCATTTCATGCTTGCGTGGTTTACTTCATCTCTCATTAGCACAAATTGTGTTTAGTGAACCCTGATACAAGTACATTTAGAAACATATTTAATCAATCTTAATCAAATTATTGTTAGCCATGCTATAGCAAGATTTCCTACAATTGCACAGTTGCACCACACCATGTGATAAAATCCAATTACCTATTTGAAGTAAAAGCATTTTAATGTAATTTGCTCTCCATATTTGCTTTAAATAGACCACGTTTCTTTGGAGCGGATTAAATGGATATTTAAGAGCAATGGTCCGATATGGTTATTCTCTGTTTATAAAGATTTATTGATATCTCATATTTGCCAATGCTGATATTGCAAAATCAGCATTGCAAAAAATTATGCAGCAGACATTTACAGTTCAATTCTACAGACTGGTTGGTGGTATAAGGTAACAGCATCAGTGGAAACATGCAGCGCCGTTACATTGGTCACTGATGGAAATACTCATAATGTCCTCAGGTTATTAATTCACTTACCTTACTGTAAGTCAGGTTTTTGTTTTTTGTTATCATTCTCTCTGATTCCTAACATTTACCATAAACATCCACAACATTCACATTCACACACTCACACACATTACCATGACATTGCAGCAAAATTACCTAGTGTTTCTTTCTTCTTTCTTTTTTTGTTCTTCTATTCTTCTCTTTATTACTTCCCTTTTGTAATCCCCCCTCCCACAAAAACAATAATATCAATATTTTTTGTAAATATTGTATGTATGTACCGGTCACCTCATGTTCAATAGAAAAACAAAATAAAATAAAGTTAAAAATTTAAAATACTAAATTAAGCAGTGAGTTAAAAGCCACCTCTTAAGCTTCTGAGTTCAAATATTAAAAGATTGTTTTCATGTTGGACCAATATAAATATTTTTTGGGAAAATTCCTGAATATAGTCTGATAAGAATAATAAGCACTACCACTTTCAATCTATGCAATGTGTGAAGTGTCATGACTAAGAGCATAATGACAGATCCTCCGACCTTTGTGCTGCAACCCTGTCACTGTCGCTAATCTATCGATCCCCATTGCTTACCTTGGACCCTTCTGGACCAGGCCAGCCCTGGAGACCTTGCTTTCCTGGAAGTCCTGGAGCACCTGTCCTCCCCTGGAAAACACACCAGGAGAGCATATCAGCCTGGAGGCACACACAAATGAAAGAGGCAGAATGAATGCTGATGAAGATGGAGACGCGTGTAACCTCGACTCTGATGCTGGTGAAGAAGAGGAGATGAAGCAGAGGAAACTGGTGGTTCTACTGCTGCAATGGAGATGAGGCAGAAGAGGGTGGTAGCTGATGGTTGGAGCGTATGTATGCTGGAAGGAAAAGAGGGTGCATTGAATGACTTGAGAGTAATCCCTTAGTCATTTAATCGATTAATCGGTCGATGGCGTCTTAGTCAACCAACATTTTTATTAATCGACCAAAGGATTTAAAAGGGACTGCAGCAAACAGGAGAAGATATGGAATAAATTAGCTGAAATGTTTGGAGTAAATCATGAGTTCTATACAGTATATATTACTAGTACATAGTAAATAGTTGTTTTATCATGAACTCCTGTGCATTTGTGGTCTTTTGAGCGCGGTTTAGGTCAGATACATGGAGAGACTTCCTAGTTTTGAGAGCTTTTGCCACACCTCCTTTTAGTTGACGATATGCCATGTCTTTAGTCAACTACAGCCCTACTTGTGAGGTGATTTGTTGAGAGTCAAAGATTGCAAGTGGCAATTACAAGTGGCGATTGCAAGCAATGATTGGTAGTGACAAAAAAAAGGAACAAGAATCAAAGTCCAAGTTTTCCTTTTAGGCAATTTTATCTATAAGAATGCTCTAGAACTTTGTGCTTTGGGATGAATGCAGTTCTGAAACTAATTGTACATCACAAATCACAGTGGGAGTGCATTGAAGCTTGAATACAGAATCAGACCACTACTAGATCCGTCTATGCTAACGTTCGCTCTTACTTAGCCAACAGCTTGTGGCCTAACTGCAGCTTTGGCCATTTATCACCGTGAGCCAAAGCACTTAGCAAGATTAAAACGCCAAGAACGCGAGGAGAGGGGAGCATGGATTCCTGGATCAGCACGGCGAGGGTATCAAGCAAATGATATACAGACAAGGCTACGCGACTCAGCCAACTGCGTCGCTACATGTCTCCTGTCAGCCTTACCAAATAACGACAGGGTTAGCCATGGAAGCTAATGTTGCGCGACCTACTTGCGCGCACAAATCACATCAGCAGCGAGACAGACAAGCCGGACGCCATTACTCCAAGGACATCCAAGATGGGAGCGCGATGGAGCGACTCACCTTTGACCCGGGGCGTCCAATTTCCCCCTGCCAGAGAACAAATGAGGCTGAGTTAGCGTGCTAGCAAGGACACAGCTAGATATATCTCCATAGAAATAGATCACAAATGTATTGAAGTTACAAAAATGGCGTACCTTTTCGCCTTTGGGTCCGCGGATTCCCGGTAACCCCATGTCACCCTGAAAAATAATATTGTTATGTATTTGTGATTGATGGATTTATGGGGAATCAATGCAAAAAATTTCACTTGTTTAAATTTAGGGCTTAATAAATAATGGTTATGTGGTGTCTATAAATGGGAGTGTAAAGAATTTTAAGAGTCAAATTAAAATGCAAGAGGTAGCCTTTATTGTAGGGCCTACATTATAAATCACAAAGGCTGCAATTATCTAGGCCAGTGGTTCTAAACCCTGCGGAGTGGCGAAATGGGGGTCCTTAGATGATACAAATTTAAAATGTATACAACGGTCTTACACAAGGCTTGAAACACAAATGCAGTGGTAAATGTAGATTCCAATCAGTTGGGCCACCAGAGTCATTTTTCTACGTCTATATTCTCAAAATAAAATAAAAAATAACTAGACATAAGGATACTATATGTCTATTTTTTGTGTTTGGGGGTCACGATTTTCAACTGTTGCGACTGAAAAAGGTTGAGCAACACTGGTTTAGGCAATATGTCTTTAAAAGTAGCTAATTCTGCAGCTGCTACAAACACGGGATTCATGTAGTCCTGTTTAGCGTTTCAGATTTCAGTCTTCCTTACAGAGTGCACTTTGAACAAAATCTTACTTTTTAAAATGCTGTTTTTAAAAAAAATTTGATTTTAAATTTTTTTCCAAAATCTTGCAGCCCTAGTTTAATTTTTATTTTGAATACAGTATATGTGATGGACCTTAGGCATTGCAGTGGTCTCACCGCAGAAAGGTTTTAGGTTCTGGGTTATTCCTGGACTTTCTGTGTGGAGTTTGCATGTTCTCCCTGTGTCTGTGTGAGGCTCCGCTGGGTGTTCCATTTCCCCCTCTCCATCCTAAACATGTACTGTAGAGTAATCCTCCATGTAGGTACTCATGATCTAATTCCAGCTCTAATCAAAACATGGGTTCCGTGTTGCTGCACTGCAGTTGTCCACTGTTCATGTCAGGTTTCCCAGCAGCATTAAAGGATGGGTCTAATGCAGCAGCACAACTTGATCAATTGTGCTACATGTGGGCTTGAGGAAGCAGGTCAATGTAATGGGTATATCACAACAAATCAGTAGTAGAGAATAAATAAAGATTTTAACTGATCCTCAGGGAAATTAGGGCACGCTTACAAGCAACAATGTTTCAAGACAAGATTGACCAACTAATCGGTGAGATGCAGAGTTTGGTAATTTAGTGGACATGGTATACTTAATTTTCCACGTAGAATAATTAGTTCTCCACATATACTGAGCCTTTAGCATGACTTGATCAGGACAGGAGCACCTACCAGGAGGATTTGCCAAATATGCATAACATATGTTCATGGTGGAAATTGGAACACTTAGTGAAAAACCAACCAGACACAGGCAGAACATGCAAACTGCACTCAAATGCCGCTTCATGGCTTAGGAATCAAACCCAGAACCTTCTTTCTATGTCCCACCCTGGTTATGCTGTCTTGTGAGAATACCACTAGATGACATTATTAGACTCCAGCCAGAGCAGAGGAGACCTACCTCTGGTCCCTGAGGTCCTGGGGGTCCTGGAGGTCCTTGCGCACATCCTGGGCTTGCAGCTCTGGGTTTCACTGTCTCTTCCTCCTCTCCAGTGTGGAAAGTGATAGCGGGCTCCAGTAGGCTTCCTCCCTCCTGCACACAAATCAGAGACACTGACTAAATGAAATAATCACAAAATAACTTTAAAACACAGGGGTGCACACCCTGGTTTCAGTTGGTTATGTAAAGCTTTGAATTTGAATGGTTACATGTCCTCAGTGGCAGAGCAGATGGCACACATACCTGCCATGTGGGGAGACCGTAGTGTCACCGTTTTTACACTACTTTGCCAAATAACAGCTACATACTGAACATTAATAATATCTTGGTTAAAGGTCCAAGGGAGATGTCTCAGCATTGATGGGGTGTGATCTTTTTTAGCTGGTTGGGATGAGTGTGCACAGTTCTTTTGTGTGGTTCTGTTGTAGTGCTTAACGGGAAGGGTTTGAACATGCTTGAGCTTGAGCTGGATGGGCTATAAGAAAACCTTTAGCGGGATGAGAGAGTATGAGCAGTACTTTAGCTTTATGGGAGGGGTGTGGGCAGTTTTTTTTGCTGGATGGAGTGCTGTGAGCAGTTCTTAAGCTGGTTGGGAGGGGTGTGAGCAGTTTGTTAGCTTCAAGAGAGGGCTGTGAGCAGTTTTTAGCTGGATGCGAGGGGTGTGAGCACTCTTACCGGTCGTCCCCTCTTCCAGAGCTGAGGAGGGGGCGGGAACAGAGGAGGAGGGGGTGGAGCAAACAGACAGCAGGGCTCGAATCTTAAGGGACCGTTCAGCATCCTCAGAGCTGTGAGATAGACCAATAAACACAACATTTACAGAAACAAATATCAAGCATTTAGGCTATGTTGTGGCAACCAAAGAACTGAATGTAACTCAAGTTCTCACTGTGTGTGGGTTTTTTTGTGGACCATAGGGCTATTCAACAACATTTTCCTGAAGGCCAGATTTTTTTGGAGGGCTGTGGGCTCGGGGCCGAACATGTGCACAACACGCCACCACTTTTGACACAATTTAGGCTAGCACAAATCAAAGAAAATATACTTTTCATGTAAGATGGGCTGCAGGCCTGATCAGATCACTTGGAGGCCCTGGTCTTGCCTGCGAGTCTTAAATGGAACAATCCTGTACTACACAGTTGTTTTGTGGTGTAGCCGTAGTTAGTGTAAGTTTGAGATCATTACAGTGCCTTTACCTGGTTTGGTCCTGTTTGAACCCAGTTTAGTCCAGATGTAAACTTGGTTTGATCATGTTCTAGTCACAGTTTTAGTCTTGGTCTAGTCTAGTTTTATTTCCAAGGTGTTTGCAACTCAGATTATCAGAGTATTTTTGGCAATAATTGACTGTTTTTTCTATATTGTTGTATATACCTGGTTATGTGTGATATTTTTCCTTTTTTTTTCAACCATTGTCCAATCATACCACATAACATAGAGATCTTCATTACAGCCTGTCTATCACTGGACTGAAAAGTGTTGCATCTCCCCAGATACAGACAGTGCAGGCTGCAGTTATGTAATCTGTCTGTGCTTCGCGCTTACCAGAGTGAGCCGACATGATGCTGTCCCAGTATGAAGGCTTTGAGGCCCAGGCCGGAGCCAGAAGGAGCAGCAGAGGGGCACAGAGCAGGAGCAGAGGCATCATGGAGAGCTTCTGTGAGGCATACACACAGTACACAGCTCTGTTTATCAGTGTTTACTGGGAAGATAAGGACATTGTTTTGTGTCCTTAGCATCTTTGACCCATCCTTCATTCTATACCACACAGGGAAAAACTGTCATGGGTAGTGGGCACGATACCAAACAAGACCTAGGAGCCCCTTATTCAGATCTTCAGCAATAGGAACATGGTCAAGATAATATTAAAATGTGCTCCCAATTCAATCACTTCAACTTTTAAGATGCATTACAGTCATGTGTAATTTGGTAAAGCTCTGGAAATAAATTTGCAAACGTCAAAGCATGGGCACTGCACTGCTCCTGACAGTGCCCCGAGGCTCTGGTTCAGTGATGAGCAGTGTGGTCCTGATACTAACATTTCAAACTCCATTTTGATACCTCGGAAAAGGCTCACTAGTCTATACCAAGTCTTTTTTAGACATTAGAATGTTTCAGCACAAATTATTCGTACTTTCTTTCATTACTATTACTTTCAATCAGGAATTTCATACTAGTTCTGATATTAGATAAAGACCTTTCAAAAACATTCAGGAAATTTCATTTTTTGTTATATTTATGTGATTCTTTTTCAGTATCAATGCTTCAAATAAGTAGTTTTGATACCAGTTTTAGTAGAGATTAGAAACATGGTGTCGATACTTTTGACAACTCTAATGATGAGTCTAATGCAGAGGACACTTTTCCCCACGTGAAGGCTACAGTCTGATAAAAGACGCACATTGACTGTGAAGATGCCAATTCTTTGGATTGTCAACAGTTGCAATTCAGTGGATCCTTCTGCAACTAGGTACATAATTCATTAATGCAAAGCCACACTTTTTGGGACAGCCTCTAAAACACAACCAGCTCTTTTGAATTGACTATTTTTTGTTATACATTTTCTGGTTAAGAAGTTGGACCACTCCACAATGACTAATTTGACAGCTTGTCTCGGGGCTGATTTTCACATATAATCCTAGATGTCTGTCTTGCATGCATCATCTCTAATCAAAGTACAACCTGTCCCGGGGAGAAAACGTGACACCAATTCCATCATGCATGCTCCACGTGAAGCTCCACGCCCGATCTCTTACCTTGTCCCCGGTATACCGCTCTGACTGTCTGGACACCCGGGGATCTAAATCTGTCCGGCAGCAGCAGCGAAACGTTCACAAATCGGATGAAATATCGATCCTGCTCCGAAACCAACGCGACAGAGAAGCGTATCTGTATTGGAGGATGTCCTGAGGCAAGTTTGGCCGGAGATGGTGGCCGCAGAGGAGACAGAAGAGGTCAGGATGCAGCGGAGTGCGCCACTTGACCACAGCAGACCGGTGGCACTGGCAGCACTGAGCGGGGAGGAGGAGAGGACCACGGGACACAGTCTGGAGCACGGTCTGCCTCCTGCTGCTGCTGCGGCAGCTGCTGGAGGTGCTGCTGCTGCTGCTAATGTGGGAGAAATGGCGCCGCCTGCCGGAGATATTACTATATAGCAGGCTATCGTAAAAAACTGGGACAAGGTTAAGGACATCGCTTGCATTTTAATGACATTTTCAGATTGTAGAGTGTGATGATGTTACAGTCTCACATTTGGTGCACGAGTCAGTTTTCTCAATTTAAGACACTGCATTTTTATGTATTATTTTATTTAGAAGTATCTGATTCACAAATGTCGAACCTCGCCATTTTTATTAGTGAAATGAACCTAGAACTTGCTACATTAAAAATAATAATAAAGAAAATAATAAAGAATTAAGAAGAAGAAGAAAAAACTTGCTACGTCAATAAAATCTGCATTTTAACAATATAAGTTTTAGCTTCCATTCACATCAGTATTATTATTGACCAATAGAATGTTGTGAAGTCATCTGAAACCCAGCAGTTGAAACACTGATTTTTCTTTTTTTTCAATTCATTGTGATATATAGATAAATAGACCTATAATTGTAAATACCAGCTGCATAAAAATCTCAATGACTTTCGGATACTTTTGAAATCCATCCATTGAATGTGCCTGTAAATGTCTTGGTTGGGGTCAGTGTATTTATTTAACCTTTATTTATCCAGGTTGACTGAGAACTAGTTCTGGTCAACAAACTCAAAATGCAGAAATATAACTTCAAAGTTCACATCCTTTCATTTTTAATGGATTTTATTTAGCCTTGAAACCTACAAATTAAATACATAACATTCCCCATTTCTTGGTGTGCCCATGGATGTATTAAAAGAACTGGATAAGGTACGCCCCCTCTGTCTGTGGTCCCAGATTGATTTGTGGCCGCGCGAGGTACTGCAGCCTCTTGGAACCAGCCTTTTTCTAAAATTGCACATTATAATTGCAGACAGTACTGAATTATTATCTGTATTTAAATAAAATAGAAGGAAATGTTCTTTTCTACCGTTTCTAAAATCACCGAAATTACCGTTTTTATATGAAGTGGGGGATTGTCGTCACGTGGCGCCCTAAAACAAAGATGGCAGCCATCGTTTCAGGAAGTAAAACAAAGATGGCAGCCATCGTTTCAGGAAGTAAAACAAAGATGGCAGCCATCGTATCAGGAAGTAAAACAAAGATGTCAGCCTTCGTATCAGGAAGTAAATGCGGAAGTAAGAAACTTTTTTGGGGTCATGCGCCAATGAGCACTCTCCATAGGGATAAACAGGACGGCCATCTTGGATTCATCTTCCAGGTTTTATTATAGTTCTATGGGTGTGCCACAAAGAAAACCGGAACAGGAAACCTAAACATTCTACATCTGAACACCTGCATAAAAAAAGTAAAAACATAATTTACCAATATGAAATATAAAACTATACAAACATATTCCAACAGTTAAGTCTGGAAAATAAATATGGTTTGAAAACTTCTGAGATTTCACTGAGTATTTGTGCGTGAATGTGACAAATCAAACCCCTCTATGGACAACAGGCTGAAGTCGATCAGCCCTCCTCCAGTGCATACACAGCCCCAATGTCGCCAGCAGGGGGAGTACAGTGAAGTGGAGCACTTTTTGGAGAGGGGAGCACCATCTAATGACATCAGCTAGTGGAACAGAGTGTTTTGAGCTTTCGATAATGAGACAAAGATAATATGCAGGATTAAACATAGAATACATTTGATGATAAAATAACAATATAAACATTTAAAGAAATTAAGCATCTTAGCCCAATATAGTTCCACAGAAAAGCTAAAGGTCCTGAGGAAATCTCCAAATCCTCTCTTTCTGTCATGGTGTAGCAGTTTGCATCTGTCCTCAATTTGAAATACTCTAAATGGGTGTATGTAGAATCTTTAGTGTCCAGTTTGGCATCAGGAGGTGGAGTCTTTGAGGTAGGCGATCAGGTCCTCTCTCTCTTTCTTCTTCTTGATCCCGCTGAAGATCATCTTGGTTCCAGGGATGTACTTCTTGGGGTTGGCCAGGTAAATACGCAGGGTCTGCTCATTCCACGTGATTCCTACAACCACAGAGAGTTACAGTGGATCGCCCAGGACATGGTCAGGAGAGCTCAGTTCAGCTGGAGGATTAGCCTGCTCAGCTTGGTTCAGGTTGGGTGTGACACAAAGTAATAGTATCACATATAGAAGTCTACTTAAGTAATATTATGGAAGTATATCTTTGTATGAGGGTATAAGGTATATATATATGTGTGTGTGTGTGTGTGTGTGTGTGTGTGTGTGTGTGTGTGTGTGTGTGTGTGTGTGTGTGTGTGTGCGCGCGTGTGTGTGTGTGTGTGTGTGTGTGTGTGTGTGAAAGTTTAACTTTCATAGAATAAAGTATTTTGAGCAGATGTATTATAACTACAGTATTTAAGAGGGAAATGTATTTTCATTGTTCTCAATGTGTTTAGAATTTTTGTATAAATATGTTTTTGTTTGCTAGTACAAGTAATTGTAAAACTTTTTACAGGGCATGGTTAACCTTTTATTCAGATTACATCTAAATAACTTGGACCACTTTTGTGAAAAACTTGTTGTGTTTTAAGACAAATATCTACTTTAATTCAGTATTAGTGTTGAAATTAAATGCCTCTCTAATAAGGCTGAATAAATGTTGGCTTGTGTTGAAGTTGTCATGGATGGACAGTGGAGGAAGAGACCATGTCAGTCACTGGCCTAAAATTGTATCAATAGACTTTTCTTCTAGATATTTCTAATGGAGATAAATACCAGGTTCAGAGACAGACTCTGAGGACTGACTCCTGCGTCCTCTGGAGAAGGACATCAGATCTGAACACGTGTTGATGTTTCCCCACATTCTCAGCTCACATCTGCACTCACCTTTGTCGATGTTGGCCTGGGTGTAGTTGTACCCAGGAGCCTGTCCTGTCTTCCTCCCAAACAGGCCCCACAGGTTGGGCCCCACCTTGTGCCGGCCCCCCTCCTCCACCGTGTGGCACTGAGCACACTTCTTCACAAACGTGGATTTCCCCTTCTTTATGTCCCCCATCGTGGACCCTGAGGATGAAAAAACATGTTTTATGTTTTGTTTTGTTTTTTACTTTATTACAAGTCCCTAAAAATCAGTTTTAGTCAAATTTAGCTTCAGCTTTGACAGAGGAATTGTCAAAACAAACAAACAAACGCCCAAACTAGTGTCAATCAGAGCATCCTGACTTACATTTACCAAAGAAAATCTGGGCAAAAATCTAGGGATTTAAAATCTGATATTCCTCTGTGCAGAGTTTGTACCCACTTACAATTAGAGTAAATTGGAAACCAGAGACCAAAACCACAGAGTCTCAGCTTCACAAAACATCCATATATCTGTTTAAACTCCAAAGTGCTTCAGTTTGAATTGGGGCTTGTTTTAGTCAGACTGTGTTTTAGGAAAAGAAAGACGGAATCGAGAGCCTGTACATTTTTAACTGCACTGTTTGTTTGTTTGTTTGTTTTCTTTCTCCATTGCAAATCCTGCCTTAATTTGAGTTCAATCTGTGCCTTAAGCAAACAGAAATAAATACACAAAAATGACCTTAAAGATTATTATTACATCAATTCTAATAACACCAATTTTGTGCAAAAATTACCACATTTATCAACATTCCTCCATTATTCATTATTTTTACTTGATTATTCTTTTTCATGTGATACAATTACAAAGTAACAAAACCAAGTACTTCTTCCACCAGTGGTTATTAGATTATGTAAGGTAAAGTACTGAACTTGATTGTTCCTGCAGGTGACACACTGCTGTCAGGAGCAGTGCAGCCTGAGGACCCAAGATCTAGACCCAGGAGAATCCATCTGCTGCCTGGAGGAAACACACACATGATGAACGTGTGTGGTAGTGAGTAACTGGGGGTGGTCTTAGAGGCCATGGTGCATTATATGCATCCAATATGTGTCTTACTGCTGTGACCGATGACCGATGTTTGCCATTATCAATACTAAGACCAATGGTTTATGTTCAGTTATACACTTTTGTACAAATGTAATATAAAACATAACTGTACTGTAAATGTATTTATCTGGGATATAAAACCCTTTCTGGCATGATTATGTAATCACACATTTTCGGCTTACAGTAACTGGCTTCCTATTACCTGTTCAAAAACACAAATCTGATGCACTGAAGACAAACTGGGCACACACAATGGAGCAGGGCAGGTCAATTTTCCCCAATATTTGGAAAAACCTAATGTCACGTTATTCAAAAAACAATAAACCAAGTCCAAACATTATTATTTATTATTTCAATAAGACAAAGAGGCGTTTGGCGAAAATATTGATCAAGAACTTGCTGGAGCGTAAAAACTGATTTATGAATAAGAATGAATGAATGACTAGAACAAAACGTAATATCATTTTAGGCTGTACTGTACCAACTGTCAAGACTAGAAATGTCAAATCTCTTGAAAGTATCATTTCTACAAGTTTCTCAAGCAAATATACGCCTAACAACTAATATTCCCCTGTGCTTGTGTTAACTTTTAAAAACTAGACAACAAAAAAGGGAGCAGTCAACAATTGTACTCAAGTAAAAGTAACGCTACTTCAAAATGACTGAGGTAAAAGAGTACTTATGGAAACTGTGGAGTACATGTGAGAGGAACATCTGATTTGAATACATTATAACTGGAAGCACAAAACAATACATAAAGCACAAAATCAGATATTTTCAAAGGAGAGACACACAAAAAAAGCTAAATAATATGTGAAGACACAGTGAAAGAAACACAAACGTTCAACTGATAATATTAATATTGTCAACACGCTTTTGTCACTTATGTTTACTTTCAGTGGGAAGATGAACTAACACTTTAAGTCAAGTAAGAGCAGCGTTACTTCAAACTAAGTAATACTCAAGTAAGAGTAAAAGTATGCAGTCCGAAACTACTCCAAAAAGTACAATTTAAGAAGGAACAATTAATGACTATGTTTTCTTGGACTTGGAACTTTTATTTCGACTGAGCCCCACAAAAAAAACATGATTTGAATAATTGTAGACTATAACATCCCTCACCTTTTGATCCTTCTTTTTGACTTTCTTTTTGTTCCTTAGCTCAACAAATGAAAGACTGCTGTAATACCTGTTGTACTGTAAATAAACTGAGACTAGCAGTAAAAACTACAGGGAGGTTTTTGTGTCATTCTCTCTCAGGCTTGTTTTGACTCGACCCGACACAGAATCTCTTACCTGAACACAGCCCCAGGTACAAACTTCTACACCTTTCCAAAATATGTACACTTTTTGCAATCCTCAGAGTCCAGAATCCTCGGTTTTTGGTCGCGGGTTTAGATCCATGCAAGCAGAGTCAGTGGTAACACGAGAGGAAAAATGTTTATGGTAAGTTTAATAGTGAAGTTGTTACCAGTAGCCACACCCCTTTTAGGATTGTACTGCATAGGACAGAAAGTATGCCAGCGCTAATACCAGTCATGTTAGTAATCTGTGACGTGTATGAGCATTTACTCACAGGCGGGGAATGTTGTACAATAGTACAACGAAAAGAACTGTGAAGAAAGATAAAAGTACATAATCTGCGGCTAATGTAATTGAAGAATATACCATAAAAGAGAAAAGACACGCTGATATCAACAAACACAAATAATGTAAAAGTGTCTACATTAATGCTTTTGGTTGTTTTAAACATTTAACGGTAGTAACAAAGTAACAAAAAGTACAAAAGTAAAATCCAAATCCACACAATTATATAGCATAATTTACAAACTGAAGCATGTCCAAAGTACGGAGCCCGTCTGATGACAAGGGGGAGAAATATTTTTAAATTGTGGCCACGAATTACTATTTCGTTTTGGCTAAATCGTGGGAACGAATTATATTTGGTGGGAACGAAATAGTAATTCGTGGCCACAATTTAAAAACATTTCTCCCCCTGGTCATCAGACGGGCTCCGTACCAAAGTGTTGTACAGAAAACATAAAAAACAAACAAACGAAGAAACACACAAACTACAATTACTCTATAAATAATGATGACACAATAAGAGTAATAAAACCCTAAAACAGTTCATAAATATTCTAAAACAGGGGTATCCAAATTATGTATCAAGAAATTAAAAAAAAAAAATTAAAATTGGAAAACGTCTGCTTTCATAACCGAAATAACATTTTGATGTTACACAGACCTGACTTTAATGTAATGCCTTATTAGAGTCTTTTTATGGTTACTTTGACCAACTCTTTAATTGCACTAGACTAGAATAAAAATATAATTTCATACTTTCAATAGTTTCGGGTTTTGGTTTGTAAATGCTTTTTTCTGTGGCGTTTGTCTACCTCTTGTGGACACGCCTGGAACTACAACAACAGAGTGTTACCTGCTACACATACAAAGGGACACGTCCTGTACAGTCCTTAATAGTTTTAGACTATTTATCAGGAGAAGCACACCACATTCGGACTCAATTTTGTGTGAACAGTAAGTGTCTGTAAATATACTGTGTATTTTTGTGCACATATCCTTTGCAGTAGATTAAGCTCGTCTGACAATAGAAACAGGCAGAACAACTACATTCCTGGGGACCACATAAGCCCTGAGAGAGAGAGAGAGAGAGAGAGAGAGAGAGAGAGAGAGAGAGAGAGAGAGAGAGAGAGAGAGAGAGAGAGAGAGAGAGAGGAGGGAGAAAGAAAGCTACAGAGAGAGTGAATTTTATATCATATGTCCCCCACTAGTCACAGTATCATGGTCACATTTCTAATTCCCCTTAATTTTTATTCAAGTAAAAATGTCAGTTGATCAGGCTGTGAATTGTGTCAGCAAATCAATCATGACGTTATGAGAAAAAAATGTACTTTATTCAAACCAATCTGATGCCCGTGCCACCTCACCTGCTCCTGTTGATGTGAAGGAGCAGCGGCTCTACTCTGAGCTCCCCCCGAGTGTCTGAGCTCCTCACTCCGACTTCAAGAGAGCGATAACTTTTCAGGTGGAGGCAATGTCACATGTTTGTCTCCATGGAGATGTTATTGCTTCGCCTGGAAAGTTCCACAGTGTCGCATTAATGTATATTGTTCTGACCTGTAACTTGGCCTGGTGGCAGAACCTGCACCTTGAATTTTAATACCATATTGTGGAATATTCCCAGAAACACAACTGCACGGAGACCAGCAAGTAGCAGACTCTCAATTTGAAAAGTGACACAGTGCACCTTTAATATCTCTGTAAATCGCCCTATCCACATGAACCCTAATCTGGTTTAACTTGTTCTCTATTAGAAATGATCAGCTTGAACATTGTGTTTTTGTCTGGCATTTTGTTTAAAATTTGTGATTAACCAAACATTAACTACCTATTCCCTCTTCCTGAAAACTGGACATGATTAAAGACTTGTAAACTCAACACAAATATGTGATCTGTGCTGCTGTTTCATTTGTTTCACTGCGCTATGTTCTGGCCGTTTTTGCAGAAAGTGTCATCAGCTGAAGATTAGACGAGCTTAAAGAGTGACAGGAAACGCCATGTTCCAACATCCTCTGTGCAGTAATGAGTGTATTGAACAGCACGCAAAGCTGTTCTTTCAGTCACATCAGTAATCCCTCTCATACACTCTGTGGAGGACCTCGTGTGTCAAAAAGCATCGCTCATGAACAGATCACTGATTTGAATTAGGTTTTTTAAATGTTGTTTTATATTTATGTTTTATTTTGGAACCAAATTTCAGTTTTATTTCATAGTTTATAGGATATCATACTGCATCACATTGATCGCATGCACACTGGCTCATTACCATAACAAAATGGCCTAAAAACTGAATGCTCAAAAGCTTTTATGACAATCTTTAGTGCAGATCAGATGCAGTTATGATATATCTTTATTCATCTCTAAAGTAGCCTAAAAATACACAGAAACCCAGACCACTTTTTATTCCTATAAGGGAGCAAAAACAGCTAACTAGTGCAGGAAAATGCCCGATCTGGCAACAATGAGAATGACAATAATTTAACTATTTTGTTAGTTTTGCCCTCAATATTTACCAAAATGTAATTCAAGCTTTGAAAATATATTTATTTTTACTGTTTACTTACACTGTGATGCCACTTTCCATCCTTGTGTAATTTAGTGTTTTTGTCGCAAGTGGAGCATAAATGGGACACAGGTTTGAATTTGTGGATATTTCAGTTTAATGCAAAATTGTCAGCAAAAAAAATACAATACTGTGCCATTTCAAGTGTAAGAATAATATACAATCAATGCATTTTTTTATTTTAGTTCACAAATAATACTTCTGAAACTCGCCGTACATTTCCTGACTTCTGAGCATTAGCAACGATTAGCTAGCTAGCCGATATCTTTCACCGTAAACAGTCCTGGCAGTGGAGCAGTGATCAGTAATTGTGGATTGTCCTGAGTAGGCTCCAGTACAGGCCGTCTTTTTGCATTTCCTGCTCTCCGTCGGAACACTGCACACACAAGTGAAACGTTCTCCCGGCGCGGCCAAACCGTTGGGGCAAGGTGGGGTTGTTTCCTGATTTCGACTCGCTCTCCCGCTCAAAACGCGGCGCGCCAGCATCGTGGGCGGAGCCACTGCCCCGGCCGAAGCGTAGGGGCATGTTGGGATTAGTGGGGTGGTTCTGGGCAGCGTCACTGTCTCTGCCGAAGCGTAGTGGCATGTTGGGATTGGTGGGGCTGTCGTGGCCGTTAGCGCGACCGAAGCGCAGCGGCATGTTAGCGTGCAGGTGCAGGGGTTTGGCGGTCGGGGGGTACAGGCGGATGATGGTGGGCAGGCTGATTTTACTGACGGTGGGGACGGCGTGGAAGTTAAAGGCCTCCAGATCCAAACTTCTGTGGATGGTGTTTTTGTTCTGGGAATAAAAGCAAAGAACTGGTTAATATATGTAGCATTTTCTGTGAACAAAAAACAACAAAGACAAACCATAATGCTCACTTTTAGATTTTTTGTTTGGCCAAAAGGCTTTACCTGACTGAACAGTTGCACCCTGATAGGGGAAGCGAGGGGGTATAGACAGTTGGCAAATGTCCAGAGCTGGACCTGAACCTGTGACGTCATAGTGCTAGGAACTACTCATGTGCAACGCCCTTATCCACTACACCACCGACAAAATGCAACATTATCATTTTAAGAAAATATTTGATGATGAAGGGTAAAAAAGGCAATTTCTTGTAAAACAAAAAATAAATAATAATAATAATAATTTTTGTCCTTTATTTTTTGTCTTTTTTTGTACTTTTTTTCTTGGATGGATGGAATATGGAAAAAATGCAATATTAACCTTCTAAAAAGAAAAAGAAAAAGTGAAATTTATCTGTATTTTAAAACCCAGCCAACATGTATTTATGCTCAATTGGTAGCTACCGTACAATTAAGAATTTAACCACAAATAATTACAATAAATTCTGCACCCTTTATTTGTAATGTATCAGTTGTACAAGAACTTGATGTAAGAAAAGAGTCACAAAATGCTACTTTTTAAAATGATTGTAGATGTGTAAATGACTGCTGTAAAGATGATAATAAAATGTGGAAAATTGATGCATCATTTGAAACCCAAAGCCTGTGAAATGTGCCAGTACTTACAGGACTCCTCGTCAGATGCAGCTGCCCTCTCCCGCTCTGCCTGCCCACATGACTGTTACTCAGTCCGCTGTATAGTGATTTCCTGTAGATCTGCATTTGGGATGCCGCTGCCCCCCTTAGACCCCCCAAAATGAGCATAATGCAAAGTCCCAGCACAGTCCACATCCTCTGGCCCCGACGCGGTGCAGGTCAGTTCCTTTGTGCTCGCATCCCACCTGCCCCGGGTATTAAAGGCCTAAATATTTGCGTCATACGTTCATTTGCAACGCTCACCCCCCAGACATGCTGCTGTTCATTTGGACTTCATAGATTCTTTTCCTAATGACGAGCCAATTCCATACAACACTTTGTTGGAGCTATATGTGGCCTAATTAAGCCCTGAATGACCCAGTTGGTGCTCTTTGTTAAATAAAAATTGCAAGAGGAGATCATTTTACTAATTGAATGCATGCAGTGGCTCACGTACAAAGAGAGAAGAGGAAGTAATAATTGAAAAGCTCCTTTTCATCCATATTCTTAAACTCTACAATTCTTTTAAAACGATGTGAACTGGTAGTGAAGTGGCATTTGCAGTAGGCTGTCTAAATTAGATGTGGAATTTTGGCTGTTGCGAGGCACCTCAGGATAAGTGAAGGTTATTTAGACTCAAGCTCCTTTGGACACATCTGTATTTCGTACTGTATATCACAATATATATGAAAACAGGATATTGTAATTAAGCAATGAGGAGGTGCACTAAAAGTAGAGTGCACAATGTGTGTGACCTGCTGTGACTGCTGCAGTGCGACAGGGCTGCCCTTTGTCACCGCTCGTGTTCATTAACTTTAAAGGCAGAGGCCTCAAGCAGAGATTACGTTTGCCGGCTTTGCCAAACGCAAATGACCAGCAAAATGAATGATCGCAGACCAGGATGTCCAGTAGATTAGAAGCAATTAATAGAATGAATATAAAATTGATTAGATTTGCCTGTATCAATGATTTTCTTAAAAGAAATATATTATGCATTTTTCAACATTGTTATTAACCTTTACACATGCTCTTGAGTACCTTAAATTGGCCATTTCATGTTTTGAAAAAAAAAAAAAAGTTTATCATGAAATAAATAATGGCGCCTAGTGCTTACACAATTTAGTTATGTTAGCACTGAAGAGAACTGAGCGGACAATTGGCGTAGAAGATCCCAACAAACGTCCCAGTGTGAATGCAGCTGAATGCAACTTCACATATGTTTTTGATGACAGAACATTGTTAGAACATGGTTAAAAAGTCAAAAAAGCCACTGTAGCAGAATACGTGTCCTTGAAAATACATGTTTTTTCAGCTAATTAGCTGAGATTGGTCCAAGTTCTTGTTGTGCAAGTCCAAGTCAAATCCAAAGTCAATGGCCTACAACTCTAAGTCCTCTAATTTGAGTTTCAACTCCTTTCAAGTTATTGCACCAAATTAATGAAAAAGGTTGAAAAAGTCTTGGTTAAGTATTGACTGCAAATTTGTAAAATTCTTTTAAAAAACATTTACAGTTTCAGAAGAAGGAACACGTAGTCTCAAGTCTGAGGGTTCCAGGTCAAGTCCTGAGTCATTGTTCAAGTCAAAGTTGAATCCCAAGTCTTTGTCCATTTTATCCAGACAAGTCTTTGTCATCAAAACAGTGGCTCAAGTCTCAAGTCGACCTCTGGAAATAATAATATTTTGATAATATTTTGAGCTTGGCCCAAATGCATCATCACGTAGGTCTAACTTTACATGGGCACGAGAATATGTGGAGAAAAATATATTATATATAATTTTTTTTCTGATTGAGGTAATTGTGATGTTTGAATAATGTAATAGCTTGTGATTTTCAGCACAATCAATAAATTGTATTGGCTGCTGCCTTGACCAGGTCTCTCTCGCAAAAGAGATTCTGAATCTGAATGGGATGGGGTTACATAAAGGTTAATTAATTAATTAAGTTAATCCGTGTTAAGTTTGACTGGAGCGCTTTCCATGACTCCAAGAACCAGTGTTTCTGGGAAGTTTCCCCACAGTCTGAGCAGCTCTGAGAGAGTCAAAGCTGTGTTTTGTGGTCAGGGCTCGCCTGGGTCTCTTTCTTATTTATTTAATTTGAGCTGAAGTTAATTACAAAATTGTAATATAAAACCCCTACTCGTCACACTCTGATGGTTGGCAACAGTAATGACACTTTGGGACAGGTATGTCAGCTGAGCATTTATGTGCCTGATGGTGAATGCATGAGTCAGTGAGCTTGGGTTTGTTTCTGTTCAGACAGAATGTAGAGAATGTCCGGTGCTGGACCTGCGGGGCAGAGACAACCTGGTTAGAATGTGTGTGTCACTGCATCAATGCTATTAAAGCGTTTTCATGTTCCACTGAGAGGCATTCATATGGAATGAGAGGAGTGTCAGAGGAAAAGAAGACTGGAGAAGCTTTGTGTGATTGAGCTTCTACCTTAAGTAAAACAAAAAATAAAATTCCAATTATGCAAAAACAAAGAAACTTGTCAGTTCCATATGTTTTCTAATGAAAAGAACAAAACCAAAACCATAGTAAGTAATTTTACACCTTTTTTGTGTAGAATATCCACATGATCCAGTTCTTTTAAACAACTCTTTCCCAAGTATTGAGAGCCTGGAGGTGCGGGGTACAGGGCCGCTCTCTGGACCCAGTGCACACGGTCCAAGGAGCAGGCAGAACTTTTACCAGCGTTGACGATGACATATCTCTGTCACATTACACATGAACCAAGGGGTTAAAGAAGGGGAGGCCCGGCACAATCTAAAACCATACTAGGCTATCTAGAGCGCAAGATCCAGAGCCCAGATCATCCATCACCAGCGCCGGCTGCACAGACACGCCAAACAAGTGACCGTGTTTGGCCTGAGAGCAGAACGGATGACCACACTGGACCCACACGCACCATAACCAAGTAACGCTATATCTGGATGTGTGGTCACCAGGCTGTACGCACAGACGGTGACTTCCCAGAGCGACTAGTTAATAAAGCGCATAGACCCCTGTCTGCAGGGCTGCAGCACGCAGCCATGTTGGATTGACGTCAGAGGTGAGAGGTCAGATCACGTCACGAACTGTCCTTTTATAGGGCACACCCTCACCTCAGACACACAATTCAGGTGCCTTTTAGGCCATCCTGCTACATGTGCTACATGTGGTCTTCTTCACATATTCACCGTATTTATTGATTTTATTGATGTTAAACCATACACCACGGGTCTTCAACCTTTTTCCCCTGGAGAGCTATTTTTACAAACAAAACAGGTAGAGATATACTATCATTATCCATTTGTGTATGAAGTTAGGCATTTAAAGAATACATTTACAATCCAGAAGGTGCATGTTATGAATCAAATTTGAATTATATAGTGCAGTATGTATTATTTTCAAAAATCTTTGGCAAGCTACTTGGAAAGGGGTGGAGCTACTGGTAGTTCCAGAGCTACAGGTTGGAGACCCTTGTCATAGACTGTATATAGAACAGGAAGAAGGGAGCGAGGATTTAAGCCAATCACAGCCAGCAGTTGTAGTGGCAATTTGGAGCCGAGCTCCATATTTAGAAATATGTTGTAGAAGGTCCAAGTCCCTTACTATCCGCAACTCTGGTTTCCACTGGGGTGGGTGCTTAGCAATGGAGCGAGCTGGAGCAGACCTCGGGGAAAGAAGGCACCTGATTGGTTGGTCATTACTGTTCATATCTTGAATTACAAAGACTATAGCAAACTAAAAACACCAGGATCATGTAAAGCATATTTGTACAAACGTTTTAAGACCAGAATGACGAGTCTGACAGCAACAGTGACAAAGAAAGAGGCTCAGACCTGAAGGCGCAATATTGCGCCTCTGCTCACTTCCTATTTGGAATGCATCGGCCAGGAGCTTAGCTCGGTCCACTTCTATACATGTGTTAAATCCATATATAAAAACCTGCATCAGATTGCTGCATGTTAACCTATGTTTGTTCTGTCTGTCTCTATCAAATAAGTCTGAATAAAATGAACTGCTGCAGAATTAGACTTGCCAGAGCCATTTTGTGATTTAGGAAAAGAAAATCAACATCCAAACCCAGATGATCCTGGCTGTGGAGTTACAGGCCATTTCCTCCACAGCGTGGCCTTTGACAACAGGTAAACCTCTACCTGGAAATATACCTTCATTTTCTTTAATGCACGCAAATAATCCAATTTACTGAGGTGATCTAAATAGCCAACATATGCTCCAACATATGTATAAAGGCCTCACACTTTCACCGGACTTGTGTTTATAATTTAAAGTAAATAAAAATGGGTGAAGGAAAAAGTCTAATATGATATGTGTTCTTTAATGGACATTAAGTGGCTCAGCAGGTTTATTTTATTGAGCAAAGACAATAGCTGATAAACCAGACTGCGCTGAATCCGCTGGGACATGGCTGCGTTCCCAGAATTCCGTCCAGTTTTCCGGGATGATTTGTGGGAATGCTGTTAGGCTCCGGCTGCACTGATTTATGTGCACTTTTATGTCCCCCTCACTTAGACACGAGGCGGGTCATCTCTGCTCGCTCGACATGCCCGAACACCAGCGAGGAGACGCATCCATCACCCCCGGCCCGACAGCTTATAGTTCTATCAATGATCAAATCCATTTCTGCGGCGGAGGTCTGGGAGCGCCGGAGACACTCGGACAGACAGACAGACTGGGGGGAGGGGTGCAGATGTGTGGGGCCGTGGAGAAGTTGTTGTGATGGCACTGAACGGTGATGGATCCAAGTCTCCGCAACTTCCGCTCAAATAAGTTCTGAAAGTTTAACGCCGGTCAACAAAAGAGACAGAAAGACACTTGCTGAGATGGAAAATGATACAAATGTGTAAACCTAGAATTTCTTTTTATTCCCAAGTTACCCTGTGATACACCTGGATATACAGCATTTGATCCCTAATATTTGGTTGAAACATGGCTTTCTGTTAAAAATATTCTTTATAAAGTACTTCTAGTGACCACAGTTTGCCATAATAACTAATGTGTAGCAGTCATTCATTACTGTCATTCATTCTTTCTTTCTATTGCCTTTTCCGGGACCTATTAGGCTTGTGTTTTGATGCTCAAAGCTCCATTTGAAACACTAGTGCTCTGAGCCGATGGAAGCACTCATTGCTCGGTGCTTTCGAGTAGCACTTTCTCTTAAACTAGGGACACACTTAGAAGATCAGAGTCAGTTTTATTCATCTCCAAGAGGAAATTATTTTTTGTTACAAACATGCAGTTGGCCAGCAGAAGAAATAGATTTTAAAAATACAGCAAATCTTGTAACTGATTTATTTCTTATTAAACAACTTGTAACAACTAATGTAACACCAGTAGATCTCAATAGATCAAATGATATGATAATGATAAAAATGATAATATTCCTGACCTAAAATGTACTGAATGTAGAGGTTCATGTGGTCTACCATCTCATGTTTTATAATAATAATAATAATTGTTTTTTTCTCAGCTGTTTCCAATGACACTGACTGAGTGCATCCAACCATTAGGTGGTGCCTAGCGCTTACACAATTTAGTAATGTTTTCTTTTTAAGAGAATGTGTGACACACTATTATCAAGCTAATATGAGCAGTGAACAGAAGAAATGCTCAGAACGAGTCTGGCGATAATTTAAAACAGCAGAGGATTCTTGGATAAGTTACGTAGATGATCTGAACAAATGTCCCAGATCGAGAGAGTTCAGCAAGAAATGCTTTTGATGCTCGGAGGGAGAGGATTTTCCAACTAGCATTCCTCAGAACAGTGTGAATGCAGCTGAATGCAACTCCAGGTATGTTTTTGATTGTTAGAACAAAAGCTCAAAAGAGTCACTGCTGCAGAATATGTGTCCTTTAAGTTCAAAGTATGCACCACTTCAGGAGATGGCATAAGGGTTTGAGTGATAATATGCCCTTGTGATAGTAACATAACGTGTGCTTCAGCCTTGTTAATAAAATTAAATAAAAAATATTTTTGCAGTACCCAAAATCACAACAACAGTTGCCTCTATGGGCCACAGGTAGAAAGCAGTTTAAATAAACAATGTTCAAGAGAAATAAGCAAAATGGATAACAGTCCCAGAGCATCCCCTATCCTTGACCCTCCTTCTTGGCAAGGAAAAAATACACAAAAAAAATCTGTGGGAAAAAGTAGAAATCTCAGGGAGAACCACAGTGAAAGAGAGATCCTACTCCCTCGGAAGGACAGACTGCAGATGGATCAGGAGCAGGGAAGGTGGCTCATCTAGAGTAGAAAGAGTTCCTCCAGGCAGATGAGGAGCAGTTAGTGTAGATGAAAGTCCCATAATGACAGACCACATAGTGAACTGGACAACATATTTCTGAAATTAAAGGGGTGTGGTTTCAGTCTTAAAATCTTATATTTTTGGGACTTCACAAACACAATCTCTGTTGAGGGACTTTGGAAATGGTATGAGAATCATGTCCTTCTCCCACTGCTGCATGTGAGTTGAATCCACTGGTGGATCTGATCCATTGGACCAATCATGGAGCAGCATTGTGGTTTCGGCGGAAGACAAAACATGCAAAGTAACGCCAACAGATGTACATAAGCCTATTTTAGCATAACTGTGCATTTAGTGTTGGAAATAGAGCTGCCTGAAGGGCTGTTATTTGTGAATAGGACCCAAGCATGGGGCCTGAGACCATGTATTGTATGTACTGTCTGATCCCAAACCATTTTATAAACATATGAGCCCGAAACCAAGCCTGCACCCTTTCACAAAGAACTTGGGTTATCTTTAAGTCCCCTTGAGTTTTTATGTTCCAGAGTGTTATTGGCAGAATATGCAGCCTGTAAGAGCTTCATGTGTTCACATGGTTTAGTTTTCTGTAGACGCTGCTCTTGTCAACTGTACCAAAAGTACCTGTCCCCTGTGCCTCTCTACGCACTATTTTAGGGCATCTGTCTTCACTTGTCTCCTCTGCTCCTCTTCCTTTCTGTGCCGTGCATTATCTAAGTTCTTTCATTCATGAGTTGTTGGACCATGGACCAGAGGTTTCTGTGAATGCTTGTTCCTTCCCAGCCAAATTTGAGGACATAAGTCAAGATCCCAGATGTTTAGAAGTAAGACATGTCATGCAAACATTTTGGGGCTTTTTCCAAAACTAAATTGACAGAATGTGAAACTGAATATTTAGCTTTTTTGGTGAGTTCAAAAACTCAACAGAATCCTTTGTGTTCTTCTCCCACTGCTGCATTTGAGCTTGAATCCACTGGTGGAGCTGATCCAATGGACCAATCATAGAGCAGCATTGTGGTTTGGGCGGAAGTTATAGGTGAAGCGCCCATAACAAACATGGTGACACAGACTGATGTAGGCCTGATTTCGCTAAATATTTTAATCTGCCAATGCAAAAAAGGACAAAGTGCAAAAATCCAGCCTGAGCCCCTGTATGTACTGTTTGAACCTTTCTGAGAATAAAAGCCATCTGGCATCTGGCTTCTCTCGTCTTCTCTGCTCCTCTTCCTTTCCATGCCATGCATGATCCTATACCTTCACATTTAGCTGAGGCTGAATTTGGGTCTGGCTCAGGTCTCAGTTGGGCTTAGGCAGAGAATCCACACACAGCTTGCGGTATTCAGCAGAAAGTTCCACCTTATTCCTGATTACTTTCAGCGAGTGTTCCCAGACTGATAATGTGGTGAACTGAGGATGGGATCATAAGGAGGAACTGACTGAAGGCAAGACTCTAGAAAAAATACATGTAGGACCCACCACTGATGCAGTAAGGGTCAGAGCCAGAGCCATTTCAAAATGGATAACAAAGATTTTCTTAAACTTAATCTGTCTTGCATGACTTCATTCACAAGAAAATCACTGATTTAGAATACAGACTCAAATTTCAACTAAAACATACCATGCAGTGCCATTACTCAAAAAGAACTTGACACAAAAGTCATTACCAAACATAATGAAGACCAAACAGCAAATGTGGAATCTCCATAAATCCTGTTGTTAAAATGGGGTGTATAGTGTGCTAATAGTTTGCCTTGGCCCCATTATAAGGCCAACCCTGGACACACAGCTGGTCAGAGCACTGAGGGGCAGGCCTATGAATCATCACTAATGGATCCTCCTGCACACGGGACATGATTTAATATCTATATAGCATCACTAATATTTATGGAACTATAACGTTTTATGAAGCATTTACTCAGACGCTTTACAGAGATGCCACGCGTCAGATAAGTAAGATCTACGGGAGAGGGGTTAGGACAAAATACTAAAGACTGGGTTTGATTTTGGGGGTTTTTAAGTAAAGGAGGGAATATAATGAAAAAGGGAGTTGAAGAACAGTGAAGAATTCTTTAGGGATATTCAAGAAGGAAAGTTTCAATGCAAACCATGAAAAGCATGCATGCAGCTGTGAGCTGCTTGTCTCCATGGGGATAGTTGCCTGGGGAGCCCCAGACTATACATTTTTAATACCTTTTCCAAGAATTATGGTCTAGAACGGTGTCCTGTCCCCACAATTTCCAATAGTTGGGATTGACAGGCAGATTAATAACAAAGAAATGCATGATCTGGGTGTGTAAAAACAAACAAGCAAGTTTATGAGTAAAAAATAATAAAAAATAGCACAGATTTCTGCAGAATCAACAAACTCTGTAAATATTCAGAGGACATGTCTTCCACATTTGGGAGACATGCACTACTAATTAGCGGCTGTGGTTGGATTTTCCCAAAATTGGATGGTTGTTTGATGCACTTTATGGTCTCGTCGCAGACTCTGCATTCAAACAGAAAGAAGGAGGCACTGCCTCGTCTGGCAGTGGCCACAGATAAGGGCAATACGCCATCATAGAAATAAGCCATAACATCTCCATGGAGACAGGCAGGTAGCGCTCTCTCCATCAAAAACCTTAAAAACTACTTTTAATTATTTTTTTTTTTGCAATGTTTCCCAACATTTGTGGGAGACAGAATTTCAAAATGTACACTTTAACTATCTAAAAATGTTACTCGTTTTATCATGGCCCTTTTAGTCATTTATGGTTTTTGTGTCTGGCCTTTTTTTTCCTTAAAAGTGTTTAAAACTATAACTATAAACCATTCCTCCTTCCTTAGTTCAACTTTTATAAATATTTTTTGTATTATAATTATTTTTAATTATATTTATTATATTATATTAATGTATTTATTTTTATTTATTTATTTTTATTATATTTAATTATAATTATAATTTTAGCTGCAGTTTTGAATGGACAACACTAGATGGAGCCCAGAATTCACTGCACTAAAATAATAGTTTTTGACGCTCGTGCAAAAGCCTTTTGTTTCATTCATAAACTCTTTGTGATCCATATATGATTTATTTATATTTTCAAATATATTTAACTTGATATGTAAGATTAAGTCAGGCATACTTGTTTTAATATGTCAAAATCAATCAACCTTTTCAAAACGTTGTACCTTGGCTGACTCCATAACAACCCTGTAACCAGCAGGTGGCGCTCCAACACACCTCTTCTATCCTGCAGAAGTAGGCCGGCCTTATTAAAGAGGAGGAGTCTCAATATAGGGGACGTGGTTTAGCGAAATAAGGCGTGGCCAAAAAAAATAGGGAGGAGCCGTGACAAATCAAACGGGGGATGGATTTTCACCAACATCCAATGGGAAGCTGGTGTGAAGCGACCAATCAGGATGCAGAGAAAATAGAGCAAGGAGAGAGAGGAAAAGGGGGAGGAGTTAGAAGGGAGGGGGGAAGAAGGGGGAGGGGCCTGGGAACGGACACAAAAACAGGCTTTTATTGCGACATCTATTTTCCGAGTTTGAAATGTCAGAGGGGCGGGAGCAGCAGATGAAAGATTGACTTGTGACGGTAAAATTCAGACTGGAGACAAAATGCTGCGTGAGGAAAGAAATATTGGTAAAAAAAGAACATGTAAAATGCATTAACATATAGACGAGAGGACGAGGGCTTCTGCAGGGAGAGATGCGGAACGGAAAGAGGGAGAGAAATATGTGTTAAAATTACTTCTTCATTTCACTACATTGCATTTATTTTCATGGTATTTTCAACTGGATTCAGATTTCAGTTTATCTTGAAATAAGAAATGCCAGTGTGGTAAGAAATGTTTTGTACAGCTGATGAAGGCACACTTTATTGTCCTTGTAGGGGAAATTGAGTTTTCTTTTTTTAGTTCTCAGTAATTTGTGCTATTGTTATTCAGCCAATAAGTCAATGAAATTAAACTCTAAAGCAGTGGTTCCCAGCCTTTTTTGTCTTGAGAATCCCCTTGGTAACTCTAGGCAAATAAATATTTACTCAAGTAGAATTTTGTCAATCATTACTATTATTATTTTCTCTCTGAACGACATTGAGGTTCAAGTCCTCCTCAATGTTTAACTACTATTCAAATACACCTTGAAAAGATGAAAAAAATCCAAGTACCCCTTGCTAAATGCGTGCATTCCCCTGGTAAGGAAACACTTTTCTAAATGACAAAAATAAGTCAGTTAAAGGTATTTGTGTTTTAGTTGAATAATTTGATTTGCTATTAAGGCCTATTTTAATGCTATTCTCATTGTGTTGATAATTTATTATAATAAAGTTCCCTCATCTTTATCTGGATTTTTTTTTCTTTTAGCACATTGTGCCAAAAATGTTGCAAATCAAAAGAAATCACCATTCAGTGTAGGGCTGCAACAAATGGTTATTTTGCTACGATTAGTCTGGATCATGAAAGAACACAGGAATGTGAGATTTTAACCAATTCGACCCATGTACAGATAAAGTGAAGCCGCTTTAGGACATCCTGAGTAAAATTAAGGGCAAAACAGTTTTTTCATCAAAAATGTACACATATCCTGTGTCTTGTTGATGTTTTTCCTAACATAAAACTCTTTCTGCAAATGGAATGTTTTGGACTCTGTCTATAGACCAGAAAAACATTATTTGATTACTAAATCAGTTGACAATTATTTCCATAATTGATTGGTTGTGATTAATTGATCCATTTATTTCAGGCCTTATTCAACGGTGAATAAGTTCCCCTTTTCTTTCTACAAATTAAATTAACAAATTACAAACTATATGAAAAATTTGTAAATGCACTTTTACTTATGTTCCTTCAAATGAAACTAATATTTATGACTCCTGTGAAATAGAATCCATCTGAGCATGCCCGCTGACCCTCAGCCAACATTACGCTCCCATTGGTCGGCTGCTCTTCACAGGGTCACGGGGTCAGGTCACCATGGCACCCACACCGCACGACCTCTGACCCCTCTCTGTAGTCCAGCTCTAAAGGAAGTCGACCCTGCTAGCTTCAAACAGCTAGCATACAACAGCACGACGATTGTGGGGTGATTTTTCTCCCGGGCCGTGATTGGCTGTGGCTCACATGTCGGTGCGTTGGGATAGATGGAGCTCAGATAGTATGCAGAGAAATGTATGGCTTTTTTATAATGCTCCTGACTGAAATATGAAGAGGCAGCGGTTTACAGACAGATTTAAAAGAACTTTTTATGCAAAATCAACTTTTATTTGTTTTTAATGATAATGCATTGGCCTTATATTGTACTAATTTCAGTGCCTAAATGGCCAACACTCATTGATCTATTCTACAAACTTGAAGTCCGACTGTAGTGAGTCTGCTTCAAGCACTTCCACGTTTTAGCATATCGGGTGTAGGTGGCGCTCTATTAAGGGAGAGGTCCGTCCCCTTACCTGACCTCTCCCCTCTCTGACGTCACATCGCCTGTGCAGTGCTCGGGGGCAGCAAGCTGAAGTTGTTGGAGTTGTGAAAAAACCTGCGTCGTAGGTCGTAAAGCCGTGTTCACAGATGATTGGAGAGTAAACACGATCTGCGTGTTTTAAATGTGGGCCGTGGGCGCTATGTTGAGGCTAAATGCTTTCGTCCTAGTGTGCCATCTTAGTCCCACCAAATAGCACTGTTATTTGTGCTTGTTGTACATGTATTCAGTTTTGGTGCCAGTTGTACGTGTATTGTCTGTACGGGGTACTGACAGCATCGCTGCCTGCCCATTTTGATGTTTCCATGTAATGCTGCTGTGGAGGCAGCTGCAGCTCAACTGGCCTATACTGTTGCTGCTCTTCGGTCATGTTTGAACTGTGTGGAACAACGTTTGGACTGAAAGGCAAACTCACAAACTCTGTTACATACATTTTGAGCAATATAGCCATTTTAATGGATCTATCACAAATCTACCACAGATTTCTGACCAATTTATGTGGAGTTCATTAGACGAAGTCACTGATGCTATCATTATTACCGGCATAGATGCTAAACCAAAACATTCAGTGAATTGAGGAAGTGGTACCTGAGAGAGCATATGCACATTAAAGGTGCTGTGTCTCATTTTTACTGTCTTAAACTCTTTGCAGCAGTCACATATAGCTTACATCCAAAATGCATTCCCAGCCTCCTAACTATTCACAGTGATTGGTTTAAATTTGCTTCATAAATCTCTGAGGCCAAGGTTTTGCCGTCCCAGGTAAAGCTAACAGTGCACTTCCTGCCTCACGGAGAAGAAAGCACTACATTCAGATGCAGAGTAAGTGGTGTGGTCTCATTTCACCCCGAATAGATGCTTTTACAATATATCTGTGCTAATGCAAAAAGACTTAACTTTATTACAATGGGGAAAAACCCCCCAAAAAAACAGGTACAGGCCTTTTAAATTATACCTTAATACAAATGCAACGTGTCTTCCAGAACTGTAAATGCTGACCTCTGTTTTGGAGGTAAACTCTAAGATGGACAAAGGAGGCAAAGTGGTATAGTGGTTAGTTTCAGGTTTTGTGTTTCATTCCCAGGCCATTGCTTTTCTGTTTGGGGAAATGGAAAGATTGATTTTAAATATATGGGTTGGTGAATGCTGAGAGTCAGATGGAGCAGATGATGCAGTGGAGAGGAGCCATCTATAGAGCCATATTTGTAGTAGTATTCGGCCCACACATATAGTAACCAGCCATTTTAATGACACATCTGTTAATGTCATTGCCAGTGCACCATTTCTCAACACAAGTCCCGTTCTCTGAAATGACACCTCAGAAGGAACACATTTAGCTGCTGTCACAGAGAAGTTTGTGCGTAATGTAACAGACAGACTGTAAGTGATCGGAGAGGTAAATGTGAACCCCTCAGCTTTGGTCTGTGGAAATCATTGGAAGCTCACCTGTCTTGCTTTGGAAGTTTGGAATATTAAATCTACTTCTTAGTCCAAAGGAAATCCAGGCTCATTCACTATTAGAGCATTCTGGCAGATTTAAACGTATTTTTTAGATGAGTATCAAATTTGTTTGACAATTATAGATATAGAGTTTTTAATGCAAAAACTGTGATTTTTGTTAGAAAAATAGATATATGCAATGGTTTTATTTAGTGTGAAGGAGTAAATCAGGAGGTTCACCTTTTTTCTGTGAGTAAATTATTTGTTTTCCTTCAATGAGTTGTGAGAGCAGAACTTTGTGACAAAACGAGGTGGCCGCATGCTGTCTGCCTCTAACAATAAAACTATTCTGAGTCTCATCAACCCCGAAATAAGAGCCGTTAGCAGCGCTCTAATTGACTGTGCTAGTGTGTAGGTGGTTCACCTCAGTTCCCCATTTTCTGTCTGAAAAAGTGCAGAGTGCCGAGTGTACACCTGATGCGAGCCGGGTCCAGCATGTATTTTGTTCGGGTTACTCTGAGACTGCTTGTTGCTCCAATGCACTGCAGCCGTGTTTGACGATTGCTGATCTGAAATGAGTGAGTACACATCGAAACACATGTCTAATATTAGCTTCCTTAAGAATGCTGTGTTTATGCAATTTGGGACATTCAAATCTTAACTGTCCCAATCAAAGTTCCGCATTTACTTGCATTCAAGAAATCCTGTTTGAATCAGACCAGGTTTTTGATGCGTGCATGTAAACATAGTGAGTGACAGTATAGTATGGATTTGTACTCTCTGAACTCTGAACTGAACAAGTCATGAATGAAGGGCATTTTCCCAGACATTCTTCACACTTGAGTATTGATAGTTCATAGTTAGCGTAACCCTGTCTTTCTTCAGTATCGATAGTTCATCCTTGGTGTAACTGTATCCTGTCGATGGTGCCAACTGCGCGTAAAGCTGCCGGTCCGGTGTGGTTAATGTGCCGCGGTTAACGCACACTTCCCGACAGCGCCTGAGTGCTTTTACTGTCCGTCCTATTAGCACTGCTCTCATCTGATTAACACCGTCCTCTCATTCTCTGCTCTACGCCCGTTTTTCCCTTTCTCTCTCTTCTTTCTCTTTCACCTCGTTCCCTCTCCTTGTCTCTCTCCCTTTCTGCCTCCTCTTTCTCTCCCTCACTCTCTTTTCTCTCATGTTACAGAGGAGGTGTTGGAGGAGGTCTGTGCTAAGTGCAAAGTCAACACATTTGAATGGTACAAAGATTTTTAACAGGGTATAATATAGCTTTTAAAGCACTTTTGGGGATCATTTCAATTGATATTCTATATTTGATACGTCTTAAGGTACACTTAATTGTCCCCATAGGAAAATGTTCCCTCTGCATTTGACCAACCCTTCAAAGGCAGTGCATGGGCCATCCTGTCAGGAGCAGTGTGACCACAGAGCAGCACCCAGGGAGCCATCTGCAGCTATGATCTCGGACAGTATCTGGACGATGCAAAATCCATAATGAAAGACCACACTTCTCAGGAAAAACTTGGGCAGCTCAAAGCTGCTTTGTTGATTAAAATGCGACCACCATGCTAGCATGCCGCTAGTCCTGTATGTTAACATCTACAGAACAATCCATTTACTTTTCTCAAGTAATGCCAGGTCACAACCTCCGTCATGTATGACTTAACCTAAATAAGTTGTGCTTAAAATACACAGAATTAATAAATGTATTAGAAGAGTGAAAAAGTTGAGTTTCCCCCCACACCAGGCCACGCCCCCAACATAGTGCTTTGTAAACTGTATCTATGCTTCTTACATTTGTTTAGCATTTTAACTAAAGTTATTAGTTAAGAAATTTGTCTTTGGTTTCACCAAAACAGTTAAAAACATACAAAGATCCAAATGTCACACTTAGCTCAACATTTCCCATTTTACCATATAATACCTTACATAACATAACATAGGTGACATACTCCATATGTAAGTCACAGAATAAATCAATGGAGATTCAAAGAGTTAGCCTCGGTAAAAAAGAGTTCCTACAGATACTTTTGTTTGCTGATATACCTGTATACCTCTGTTCAGAAGGTAATCATTCAAAGTAGCTGTACAAAGGATGGGCAGAGTCCTGAATGCTGCGCACAGCCTTTTTCCCTTGTAGCTCTTCATAAATGTTGCTTGAAGGCCACTGAGGCCGTCCTATGATCTTTGAGCTTACATATTGAAGCTGCTGTAGTTTTTGCTTTCACTTTATCAAAAACAAAACACTTGCCAGTCCACAGGTACAAAAGTAAAATGATGTATTTTACATACGATGTAGGTCCTATTTTCCTGTCTGTTTCTTACCCCGTTCAACAAATGCCTGTCCCAGTCTGGTCCTGTCTTTATCAGACTACCCAGTTACATGCAGCACACATTCGAGTACATGCATTTTGAAAAATGTTTTCAGTTTTCCTGGTGTGCATGTAAATGTAGTGACTGTGAGTAGAATTACGTCAACTCAAAATTACTACTCAGATGCTACGTTTAGACAGTCACTCTTATTTGGAGTTGTAGTTTTCCACCAGAATGTGTGATGAAAAGTTCATTGTTTTATTTTAAATATTCTATAAGGTCTGCTTCGTATTTGAATATTAAAGTGTTGTTGATGAAGATCAGTTGTCTAGTCATGATCGGTCAATTGTTGCAGCTCTACCAATTAATGAAATGTATGAATGAAAGGTTTGGAAATGGGATCTATAATCTGTAACTGTTTTTAGGGATCAAATTCCTGTGATTGTCAGAACTTGTACTGATGTTATGACTGAACCGTGCCGATATCGTGGCTTGGACTCCCTTGAAAAAGAGATTAGTTATCTCAATGGGACTGTCCTGGTAAAGCAAAGATTAAAAAAGAGGCGAGTGACAAACAAGTAATAGAAAAGAAGTTTAAATATTGCTTTAGTTTTGAAATTTTAGAAACGTTTTTGCACGTCATAGATTGATGATGAGAAACGTCATTCAGCCACTAGACAAACTATACTGATGAAGTACTACGTTTGAGTCTGGTGAATGAAAGTCTCTCTCCCCTTCTCTTTCCCTCCGTCTCTTCACTTCCATTTCCCACTCTCTCCTCTCCATTCCCGTTCATCCTTCCTCACAGACCCACGTGCACGCTCTCTCTCTCACGTGCACACACAAACACACGCACAGAGGGAACATGATCTGCAGCTCTCAGACTCTGCTGGTCTCTGGAGTACGTCTGAGCCTTTTACCGCTTGACATTTTACGGCACGTCTCTGTCACAGTACGCTATTGTTGTGGCTGGTCTTCTGAAGTAGCCTGGAAAGTATAGTCTGATGTATTTGTTTGTGTGGTCCAGAGATGTCCAAGAATCACTGGTGGAGAAGTGCGCGTTAGGCTGACAAAATAACTCACGCAGCACAAATTAATAAATCGCAGCCTAATCAAAATTGCAATTTGAATGGTTCTAATTAGCAATAGAATACAAACATATAGGTAATATTTCTTCTGCAAACACCACAATAAGGTATAGTTTAGACCCTTGATTTTTAACCAGTGTGCCGGGGAACACTAGTGTGCCTTGAGCTTTTCCCAGATGTGCCTTTAAAAAATGTCATATTCATGGATTTAAATGAATAATTGGCAATTTTAGTGTGTTTTGAGCAACTTCTTCACAAAACAACTGAAAGGTAAACAGCCACCATTGCCAAATTTAAAGAACTATAGACACAATGGCATACTGTGTACAATATTTGCATCGTAAATAACACTATGTTTTAGTTGGTTGTGTGCTGCAGAATATTTTCCACCAAAAAAGTGTGCCATGTCTCAAAGGTTGAAAAACATTGGTGTAGACGTTACAAACATCTTATGATTTACATGGAATTCTTGAATTAGTTTAGCAGTTCAGATTTCAGTCAGTCAGATGTTAATACATCTGTGTGTGTAAAATGTGAACACATTGACATTGAAATATAATCTCAATCAATTTTTTACAATATTCAGCCCTAAATGTCAAGTGTATTTATTTTTTCCACCCACTTCTTCCCCCAGTTTTCAATACTAATGCTTTTTTTTTTTTTTTTAAATCACTGTTTTCAACTCAAACTTCACAATAATTTACGTCTGACTAAAATGCCTGTGTTATTAAGCATGTCCTAACCATCTCAGTCTGGGCACATTTAATTTAAAGACAAACATTTCAGCATTCCAAACGTGTTGTGACTTTGTTGTTGTCAGCTGTGGGTGATGATGATCATGTTCAGGCACTGCTCAGTGTTTGATCGGAGAGAGGAGGAAACAGACGGAGCGGACAGGGACACCACATCCTCATGAACCCAGGTTTAAGAGACAGTCAGAGGCTCTGGGCAGAGGACAGAGTCTGAACAATCTGTGCTCCTGGTTCTGATGTGGAGCAAAGCGTCCAGACCTATCATGGATTCAGTTCGGTAGGCAGTGGACCGGTCCAGACGACTTCGCCAGATTGCTGTCCCGTCCTCTGTGCTCCAGGGCCATGGCTGGTTCCAAGGTGGAGCAAAGCACCTAGGCATATTTGTTTTCTGTGTTTTCCAGTGAGCCAAAACAATCTAATTCTTCTTATTTATGCAATTTCCTGTTCAGACAAATACTGCTTTTTGCCATATTCTGTGCGCCCATACCATAAATTCAGAGGGTGAGTCCACCTGAATCATTGTATTGACTCTGGTTTTCAGCCACAGCATTTATCACCAGCTGCTTGTGCGTACAGCAGGATCAGAGCTGTGCGCACAGGTTCATAAATGCCACCCACATTTCCACCCTTTGTGCTGCTATTTTGATAACTTGGGGCCAATATATTACGTGCTCTACAAACCCTTGCCCTGAGAGGGTGACATGTATTCAAATTTATTTTTATCATCATTGTTTCTTACAGAACTTGCAGTCATTACAGCTCCATACACATCATAATGACATGTTGAGTCGGAGACGTTCATAAATACCTTTAAACCAGCCCTGGATTTACAGTGGGCTTTCCCATGTTCCGAGGAATATTTCAGACTGTGTAGGTGTGAGCAGCACCGATGAGCCCTGGGGGAAGACAAGGAGGATTTTCAGCTTGTTAAACAGGTGTGAGAGCAGCCACCGCTCCTGTCGGTCGTAAAGCCCAATTTGAGTGCGCAATCTGGGCTTTGGGTGGCGGTTTTGGAGGAACGATCAGGCTCAGTACCAGAATGCACTTTATGAAGATTTGACTGTGGGGGTTTACCAAGTACCACCCCATATCGAGCATTCATATAGGCAGACTTAAAGGTGCGGTACATAATTTTTACTGTCTTAAAAATGTGAAAAACAGAACTGGTTTATAACTCTTTGCGGTGGTCCACATGCATTGCTCACTTACCTAATACATTATGAGCATACAAATTATTCCTCACATTCACTTTTCACTTCTCAGTCTTGCTGTCATTAGCTAACAAACATTAGCATGCTAACAGCACATTTTCTCACTGATAGAGAATGAAATACACTACAGACAGCACAAAGCAGCCTCATTTTCATCCTTAGAGCTGCTTTTATCTTTACGGGGGAAAACTGAATTTACTTCTTTTTATCTAAAGCTGGTGATCCACACTGCACTTTTTCTCTGGGCGGTTTGAAAACTGCTTTGTAGTCTTGTACAACTTATTTGCTGTTGAGATCGACAGTTCTATGCAAAACAGGAGGGACACAAGTAATAGCAGTCCCCACGGCAATTACTGTTATAAGTGGAACAGAACTGTTTTAGATGTTTAGGCGCTCAGAAGGCAATATACTTTTTGTACGAGGTACAGAAATATCAGATTTGTACACTTTCTTTAATCTTACAATACGACGACGAGAGTCATTCACAAATGTGATGCTCATTTTATTAAATGTATTTATCCTCCTAAACATTCCAGGAATGTGGGTTAGAGGAGTCAAACCTGTACTTAAGTAACCAATGTAAAATGTACTTCAGAGTTAAAAATAAAGCTATTGCATTAATGTTTAGAATTGTCCTTGGGGGGTTTAACTTGACCCATGAAGGGATGCTGAGATTTGTCAGGGGTATCTATTTGATTAGATTTAATCTTGAAAAGACTTGAAAAGGACACCAAATCAAGACTATCCCCCTGAAAAAAGACCATTTAATTATTTCTAAGCAAATAAACCTTTTGAATTAAGTTTGACCCTTGGCCCTTGTATTAATTTTGGCCCACAGAGTAAAAAATTTGCTAATTTTGGCTCACTGAGGAAAAGTTTTTGGTTTAGAGTTAATAGTGACCTTGATAAAGAATTGTGCAGATGTTACAGATGTTAATACATTTCCTATTTTCCAACCACCCAAACAGTTCCACAGGACTTAAACCTCAATCAAAAATTTAACTTTAAATGTACTCAATTAGTCAAACATGGTACTTTCACTGTTACTCTCCACCACTATGACAACACTATTTAAACACAGCTCTGCATTGCTCCTTTTAAAGATAGGCTCTCTTGCTTTGTGTTAACCTTATACTTACCTACTCGACGCAGTCCCTCAGACATGTGAACCAGCCCTGCTCAAATGCACAGTCATAACCTTGCATAAAACCTTCATAATATACTCCCCTAACCATCTCCACATGCGGACGCTCTCGTGGGGCCCGGAGCCATCTGGAGCAGTCAGCTGGAGTTAGGCTCGAAGGAGACCAGAGTCCAGCGCTCCAGACCTGTTCATCATTTTTACTGCTGCCGTGGCCCTTCCAAGAAAGAGCAACGTACAGTGAGCTCTTTCAGATCCAAATGTCAAGGTTTTAATAAATGTGAAAGAACAAAGGCAATTTACAAACAACAGAGCCAGAGGAAATGAACTGTATGTCATAACTTGATGTGGTTATGAGAGAGATTGGAAAGGAGTATAACTGTATGGAGTTTTTTTTTTTCTGTAATAGCGAAATGTACTTGTTTTGCGTCTGTCATCACAACGTCTACCTTTGTTTCTCTAATGATCACCTCTTTAGACTCAAAGACAGCCACGTTTACATGAACTGGTTAACTCCTAGTACACTCTTGATCTGATTTTTGTCTTGTTTTTCCTCATAAGCAGTTCTTCATTGCAACTTTAAAGGTTGACTTTTGTGAACTTTTAACCTACTGTTAGCTTTACTTGAACCTTAAAACAAACTCCAAGGTGATTATTTCTTTCATTCGTGCATTTCTTAGCTTTAATAATTTGGGGAACGGGGGCAGAGTTTTTGGAGAGAACATCTGCTCCCACCGTGCGACAAATGTAATTCAGTGGTGTAATGAGAAGTGTTCCTGTCTCTGCCCAGATCTTATTATACTTTGATGGTTTGTGCAAGCAAGATTTACATCAGAAACATCATAAATGCACTTGTGTCTCTCATCTAGAGTTTTGCACACTATGTATGTGTAGTGGTGGGGGTGATGCACGACCCCGCTCCACTACATGAAGCACCCACCGGAAGCGTGGTCGTGAGTAGAGTCAAGTCTGGTGATAGCAGTGGCTAAAATTCATGTATTATTATTGGTGAGTGACTGTGTGGTGCTACTATTTATGATATTTGTGTAGCGCTCATGAAAGCTGACAGGGCTCTCGGTTGCTCCGTGAGCGGTCAGCTGTTGTCCTTTGATACACCTGGCATGTGGACACTTCACGTGACATGCCGCCCGCAACGTGGTACGTGTTTTCCGTGTTTGTTGTCCCCTCGTTTTCCATCATTTCTTTATTTTAACTTCGTGCATTGTTGCTGCGACTGGCAGGCTCTGGTTCTTGAAGGGCCTCCCCTTTTCGCTGACCCCTGCATCGCTCTCTACTCATTGTCTTGAGTCAAAAGCAGACGCCGTGTGATATGAACAGTGAATGACTCGAACTGATTGAACAGTTGTCGGTCCTACAGATATGGAAGTGGCACTGACGTCAAGCCTCCCTTATGAGAGGTACAGTAGGACGCTGTATGAGAGTTACAGTAGGACGCTGTATGAGAGGTACAGTAGGACGCTGTATGAGAGGTGCAGTTGGACGCTGTATGAGAGGTACAGTAGGACGCTGTATGAGAGGTGCAGTTGGACGCTGTATGAGAGGTACAGTAGGACGCTGTATGAGAGGTGCAGTTGGACGCTGTATGAGAGGTACAGTAGGACGCTGTATGAGAGGTACAGTAGGACGCTGTATGAGAGGTGCAGTAGGACGCTGTATGAGAGGTGCAGTAGGACGCTGTATGAGAGGTGCAGTTGGACGCTGTATGAGAGGTGCAGTTGGACGCTGTATGAGAGGTACAGTAGGACGCTGTATGAGAGGTACAGTAGGACGCTGTATGAGAGGTACAGTTGGACGCTGTATGAGAGGTACAGTAGGACGCTGTATGAGAGGTACAGTAGGACGCTGTATGAGAGGTACAGTTGGACGCTGTATGAGAGGTACAGTAGGACGCTGTATGAGAGGTACAGTAGGGCTGTATGACAGGTGCAGTAGGACGCTGTATGAGAGGTGCAGTTGGACGCTGTATGAGAGGTGCAGTAGGACGCTGTATGAGAGGTGCAGTTGGACGCTGTATGAGAGGTGCAGTAGGACGCTGTATGAGAGGTACAGTAGGGCGCTGTATGACAGGTGCAGTAGGACGCTGTATGAGAGGTGCAGTAGGACGCTGTATGAGAGGTGCAGTAGGACGCTGTATGAGAGGTGCAGTTGGACGCTGTATGAGAGGTGCAGTAGGACGCTATTTCTTGAGGAGAGACTGTTAGCTGTATCCATTCAGTCAAAATTTGTGCATGCTGCTGCTCTGGAACATTCTTTGAGTTGGGACTTAAATGTGAAATGGACTATGGTATAAACAAACTTTTGTTACCTGGACATCCTGGTGGATACCATATTTACATAGCTGCTGCTCCACATAAATGTTTTTAAGGTGCCTTGAAGCAATACTAACTCAAAAGTCAAAATGATGGAATAATAGATTAAATTGAATTATTGACTTTGTCTCTGCCTTATCATTCAACCAATATGTGTGACCTGCTTTGTTTGGATACTTCTATGGTTCTTTTTCCCTATAGGTTTTTATAGACCTGTGGCGGCATTGTTGACCTTTACTTAGGGGTGATACAATTAACGTGATGTCTGGATTAAAAACTAAACAAAATTTAAATAACTAACCTCCCCCCAATATTAACTCTTGCCTTGCCACAGAAAAAGACTATTCAAGGGACTCGCCGGATGGAAGCTGGATGTAACACCAACTAAATATGTTGTATAAAAACATAACTGTCATCGTTGATCATGTCCAGTACCTCGGGGAATGACTCATGATGGACTGGAACAAGTTTATTGTCAAATTTGCGAAATATAACTATATAGCTATAACTATAGCTTTATAACGTCAAACCTCAATTTCACAAGGACAACTCATGAAAGGAGAAAATAGCCTAAACCTTTAAGGTAAGCATCCTAATTAATGCAAGCACAGTAGACACTGCTAATTATTGTTCTTTAAAAAGTATCGTCCTTCTGATCAACTTTTGTGACGTTTTAAAATCAACTTAATTCGACCAGCATGGAGCAGTGTTCCAAGTATGTAGTCCAGATGCATGACTCCATGGGACATTGAGTTTTTAACCATGTTACAGTCCCAATCAAAAGTTTAAGACCAGTTGAAAAATGGACAAATGTCACATTTTGCATGGTTGGATCTTAACAAGGTCCCAAGTAGAGCTTCACTATCTCACAAGAAATGGGAGTGAGACACAAAAAAAAAGTTTGAGTAAACATTTTATTGAAAACAACAGTTAAACCGAAATAGGCTGTCCTGCAGCTGATCAAAAGTTTAGGACCACCTTTAAAAGCCCAAATCTGTGCAAAAATGCACAGATATTCACACTGTCTTGACATTCTGATGATTCAGGTGGGACGCAGTAAGATATTTGGTCATTTGGAATTTCTTAAAAGATCCTGAAGGTTATGGAAGAAAAAAGTCAAGTGGAAGTACTAAGCTTGGCTGTCTGTCCAGACCATAGACATAAAAAATAATGGACAGACTGTCGTCGCTCCGCCCCATTCATGAAAATGCGGCTCAGTCATGGAGAATTCAAAATGGCCGCGGGTTAGCCCCCACCACTCCCCCCTCGGTGGGGAGGCGGGGAGAGGCCGAATTTGGGGCGGCCTTTTGCTGACGTACTGCCGTCGTAGCCTCTATAGGTACCGCCCACTCGTAGGTGTTTGGCTGCGCTGACATTTCGGCGCGTAAAGCCCGCCTTCCTCATTAGATATTCAAGAACTTTAAAAAATCACAGCGGCTAAACCAGCCTGGTTCAAAAAAATTCACCCCCCTCAGCGTTGTCACAGAGCCGTAAGCTAACGTTTGAGACCAAAGCCGTATTTTGAGCCAGGCTCTAAAGTAGGTTTTGAAACGTCTAACTCCCCATTGACTTGCATTGAATAATACTACTTCCGCAGCCAGCCCCTAGCGGTCAGCACCAGATTGCAAACATGGCAGCCTACAGTCGGCGGCTCAATTTGAGCGCGGTAGCCTCGCCCACTGGTCCAGACACTGGATGATCCGCGACCCAAATCAAGGCCGTTACGGGAGCCGACTGCAGCCCAATAACCATCAGACGACGTCTGTGACTAAAGGGCTTCAAAAACAAAAGATGTCTTCAAAGGCCTTGTCTACTTGAACACCACAGAACTGCTGCATGGACTGTACAAGAGACACCAAACATGGGACACTGAAAGGTGGAAGAAAGTTTTATTCTCTGATGAGACAAAATTGAACCGTGATGGTCTTGATTGTTTCCAACGTTACTGACACGACAAGCAGATCCACCTGAGATGTTTTCTACGCGCCACAGGGAGGGGGCGCCATAATGATCAGGGGTGCTTTTTCCTTCAGTGGAACAATGTAACTCCAGGTGGTGCAGGTCAAATGGCCCCTGGCTCTGTGCAGATGTTGCAGAAAGCATCCCTCATGACCGAGGGCCCTCGTCTGTGGAACCACTGGGTTTTTCAACAGGACAACACTACAGTTCACATGCACACAGGACAAAGGACTTCTTCAGGAGTGTTCCCCTGATCTAAATCCAATTGAGAACCTTTGGGGATGGATGTGAAGGGAAGTTTGCAAAAATGGTCAACAGTTACAGATGGTAGATGCCCTTCATGAGGCCTCTTCACCACTTGAGAGATGTTCCCACTCACCTCCTGAAAACGCTTGCATCAGCATGCTGTAACAAATTTTTGAAGAGATCAACAAAAAACTGTGGCGCAGCTCACTTGTTCCTGTCTGGAACTTTGATTTCTGTTGTAAGGGGGTTTTAGTTGTTTCAGTTTGATGTTTTCAACAACAGCCATGCAAAATGTGACTTTTGTCCATTTTAATGCCTTTAACCGAGATGGAGCAATCAAACAAAACCGATTAATATATAACACACACATAGTCCAACAAAGAACTTACTCTACCTGTACACGTTGCACCACTGTCAGCAAGCAACCCCGAACTGAACGGTGCTGTGGCATGCACACCTTTTGCTGTGGCGTGCACACCTTTTCCATGTACATATGTATGGCTTTTAACAAGCCCAATTGAAACACAAATGAGAACCAATGCCCACCAGCTCCTTACTTGGCATTGGTCTGGTCAGCCTTCTTAAACCTGTTTTCTTATGCACAAATCTGAGCAGATCTGTTAAAGGAAAGGACCACTCAAATGAACTCTTTTCCAGTAATTATGTTTGAATGGATTTCCATGTTTGAACCTGACGACCTCCAAACACACAACACATTCCAGCCATTCATATATTATTCATATCATCCCAAAGGCCACTGTCCTTTTGATATCAGCTATAATTAAGTAGACATTCTAATTGGACAGAGGGGTTACTGCGAGCAACGGTGTCCAGGCGCCTGTCCTGACCGCGTAGCATCCTCACAAAGCGCTCCGACAATGTGAGGATTGCAGCCCCAGTCTGAAGAAAGAATGTCCTGAATACTTTTCCCCAGGATCAGAGGCTATAGACACAAAGCAGCTCCTAAGAGGATCAGGCTGCACACCTCCAGCCACATGCACCTCTGCTACTGGCTCCACTCGGATGCACCACCACTCACAGATGGTGTGAGGCTACCAATCTGCTCCATCCTCCTCTCGGACCAAAACATATCATTCACACACTCAGAATCACTATAGATCGGTTGAATGTATTACATAGGGATATACTGTATGGAAAGAACTTCTGACCTCTGACCTTCCAAGTTGGTGGAACAGTACACTAACCACTGAGCCACTGTAACTTAAAAGTAAAACAAAGGACATTAATATTTGAATACAAATCTATTACATTTTTAGTACTATTATTTGTAATATTTTATCTACTACAGTTGCATAGTTACTTGGCCAACTCTGTAGGACATTCCAACTGAATGTGAGCTTTTAATCTCATATTAGTGAACTTGTGCCTCAAAACAACCCCCAAAATGTTTTCTTTCTTTTATTCATTTATTAGCTGTAATCATTAGGGGAGGGGTCCTCAGAGAGCCAACTTCATGCCGACAAATTTAACGCTACATCAAGTGTTCCAGTCTCTGCCTTATTATATTTCCATGGTCTGATTTACATCAGAAATGTACTTGTGTCTCCATCAACTCTCGATTATATGGTTTGTAATAAAAATTATACGATGTGTATGTAATTTTAAAAAGTCAGCAACATTTACACATTTTATGGGAGACATTCTGCTACATTTACTTTAAACCATATTCTAACAATATTCCACCATGAAAAACATACCTGAAGTAGCATTCAGTTGCATTCACACTGTTTTGAGGAATTAGAAAATCCTCCCCCCTCCGAGCACCAACTTACTTCCTGCTGAACTTCCTAGATTTTCGGATGTATTTTCAGATAATCTACGTAACTTTTCCGAGACTCTTGTGTCTGTCGTTAAATCATCTGCAGACTCGTTCTGAGCATTTCTTCCGTCTAAACACAATAACTGCTGCTGCTATATTGACAATTACGTTTAGCAAATTCTCTTATAGAGATAATATAGCTAAGCGTTTGGCGCCATCTACTGGCTGAATGCAATAAGTAAGTCTTTTGCAGACTCCTGAGGAAAACATTAATTATTTAATAATAAAGCTTTTTGTTTGTTTGTTTCAAAACATGAGATGGCAAATTAAAGGTACTCAAGAGTATGTTTTAAGGCTATCCAAAAAAATGCATGATATTTTTTCATTTAAAATATGCCCTTGGTGGAAACAGGAAGAAGCTGAATGGAACATTGAACTTGCCAACGTCGCAGTAATTTCACCTCACTTTGAACAGTTATTAGTTATTTTGCCCAATATTGCTTGTGATGCTGATAGCACAAGCACTTGAATTTAACCTAGGTGGGGGTAAACCGAGTCCTAGAACGGCTGTGGACACGAGAAAGAAGCTGAAACAGAAAGCTGAATTTACTTGTTTTCTATTTCCAGATTCAAGAGATCGGTAGTTTTTATTCTATTATATGATGAATGTATCACAACGTAGAATATTGTCATATGTGTCCTCTGGGTAGACTATGAAACAAGAAATATAGCAAATAATGGGACCTTTAATCAGACTTGGCGGTGAGCTATATATGTGTCATTCCCTCTTTCATAAGAAAGTGCTTTGGAAACAATTAAAAGTAATGCCGTCCTGATATTCTCTGTAAAACGGTGCTAGTCCCATCTTAGACTCGTTTTCCACTGGCACACTGAGGAGAAAAAGCGGTTCTCCCCCTTTTAGTTCTATAATAGCCCATATGTAGGCCTGTACCATCCATGCCAAGTTTAGTCAAAAGCTGTGCGCTGTTAGCCTTCAGCATATTGACACTGACACAGTTTTGGCTTGTCTTACTTCTCTCTGTTCAGTTCTGAGTGAAAGATTTCAGCTGCTGCGACATGGTGAAAAGACATGCACCCAAAAGAGAAAGAGAGCGAGGAGTGTGAGAGCAGAGCCAAGCAGAGGAAGAGGCTGAAGCGATTACTTTCAGGTTCACATGCGCTCTGTCGTGGTGCTCCAAGGCTGTCACTCAGGGGGCGGAGGGGGAGGGACCACGCCTCTCACCGCCGCTCTCATTGGCGTCATTCAGCTGTCCGTCAAACTGACAGGACCACCATAGGGCCCCCGTGTTGTGCTACGGAAACTGTCTGTCAGGGCCCCGGCAGCTGGAGCTGGGGAGTAGCCGACAGGAGCGGAACACATGAGTACCTGGTGCGTATGGAGCGTGTGTGTCACCAGAGTACCCCCCCAGGCCCCGAGCTGTGAGCTGGTGCCAATCTGCAGCCTGTCCTCCCCTCCACTTTGCAACGTGAGAAAACAGGCCCAGTTACTGACAGCTGTGTACTGGTCACTCAAAGCTGTCCATTCTTATGACACTTGATAGACACTTAGCCAGGAGTTTTAATATGTCGGTAAAAGGTATTAACAGTAAGCAAGTGAACCTAGCATGCCAATAGCTGTCAAATACTGAGGATCCGTCAGATTTTAGGCTGCGTTCACTCATGGGTTGGTTCGCTTTAGTCCTGATTGACATGTTTTGATCCATTTCTTGTGCAGGTTTGGGGTTGCTTGACCGGCCAGTCCCTTCTACTTCTGTTTGAATGCAGGAGGGTCTGGAATTGGATCACATGGAGGCGTCATGAATCATTCCTAACTTGGGATGGTCCAACCACAGCCGCCAATTTGTACCAAGAAATCTTTTCCATTTCTCAGTCCTCGGTGTTATTTTTGTTTCTGTATATCCACACTGGCTGCCAGATTTGTTTAGATACAAATGGACCATGTGTTTCTCTGATTGGTTAATTCGCTTGTCAATCACGCTCATTTGGAAATCAGTGAGACGGGACATCGTTCCAGACCAAAATGTCTTTTTAAAGTATTGACACTGAATGCGGTCTTAACTGGTTTGGCAGGGTTTGGGGTGCATTCACGAACCACACTGAAACTCTGAATAAACCAAGACTAAACATGAAACTAACCCATGACAAGAGCAGGGCTAAATTAACACTACAACAATCAAACCAATCAGGACTAAACTTGGCTCAAAACAGGGCCAAGTGTGACCATGTCCTTAGTTCTGGGTTTAATCCATTTTTAATCTCTGTTTTGACATGGTATGTGCGCAAGTGAAAGGCACCCTTAGAAAGCGCATATTAGTTTTGACATATGATCTGGCAACTCAATATAAAGCTCCTCCATGTTTTTACAGTCCATACACCTTCAAACCAATCATGCTAGTAATCTTTGTAAAATAAGTAACTTTATTTATTTATTTTTATTAATTGTTAAATTCATTGCCGTTATCCAAACACCCCCCTCTGACTTCATTCACCTTCTCACATGCAGCATTTTCCATTATTCATTCTTTTTGCTGAATCTCTCTCTCTCTCTCGCTCTGTGTGTGTGTGTGTGTGCGTGCGTGCGTGCGTGTGTGTGTGTGTGTGTGTGTATGTGTTGAGTTCAGATATGAATGACTTTAGTTCAGTAACAGCAGTTTATTAGTTTTCAAAACAGTTCACAAATGCTTTAACTGTTTAGTGTGAGATCAGGCTGACACACACCAGCAGGGCCTTGTCAGCCCGCCCTCCCTTCTCCCTTCACTCTAGAACAACCTTGTTATGTCATGTCACTCACTGAGATCTGGCAGCTGAACACTTGAATGAAAAGAGCAAATAAAAAAATACACATAGAGCCAGATTTATCAAGTGTTTGCCCACGTGAGTGCAGCGGTAAAGCACGTGCAAAAAGCAGGTGCAGTTGATATTTCTGCCTCTCAAAGGCCACAGTGCAAATTTAGCTCATGGGACCTAATGTGTATGCAAAACGGGGCAATTTTGCCACAATGTGCAAAAAATGTGGCGTAGAAAATGCAAATGCATGACTCTGTGGGATAAAACTGCACAATAATGTAGCACGTTTGAGAAGCAGGTATAAACTTTTGTGCTGTGCAACAAGGGGCATTATAAAGAACATAATATACAATGCTTTAAATTTTGTTAATTCACAAGGTGAATTGTTTTGAAGTCAGCAGCAGTAGCCCTATAAAAAAACAAAAGAAAACACACTTAATGACACAAACGAGGAATGGTTAACACCTGTCTGGTCCATCAAACTACATGCTCTTTAGTGTCTGTCTTGTGTTCTATGTCCACATTAAAGGTCCTGAGAGCCAACAGCGAGGAGTCTACACAGCGTACGGGAGAAGGCATGAGTGCCATGGATCACATCCAGTGTGTGGCAATGGCTGCTGCGTCTTTATTCACATTCCACTATTGTTCCACTTCAAGTAGGCTTGAATCTTTCTCAGACTTTACAGTGCTGGTTACGGTTAAACGTTGTCACGTTTCCATCTGCCCAAAAGCATCAGATTGATGCTCCTCGACATCCAGAATTGCGCTCTGGATTCTGTGCCACCATGATATGTTCACAATCAGTTCTGTATATACCTGTTAGCTTTTAAATGTTTAACTGTTTAATAACACGGAATCTCTCCAGAACTGTACAGATTAGAGAGATAACTTTATTTATTGTCAGTCGTTTTCAATCACCTAGTCATCCTAACTTTGGATGTAGGTTACTCTAGGCAATTATTATAATATTGTAGAGAAGCACACATTCTCATTTGCATCTTACTTTTGTATAAATAGTACGTACAGTGTCCAATAGTAAATATTGTGTAACACGCTCACACACCATTCTTAAATACGGTTGGCATTAGCAGCTCTTATCCTGGAGCTGCTTGTTTCTTCTGTTCTTTAGGTTTTCACTGCTGCAAAGTGCATTAGAGAGGTGATTGGTTGTGGGCTGACACTGACAGGTGACAGAAGTATGAAGAAGGAGGAAATCAGTACAAGCCCAATACTCACTTTAACTCGTCACTCAATCTTCTCCCAAACACTGTATTTTCCTCTTCAGTAAAGCCTAACTCCGTGTGGTTTTACTGTAGGCCCTCATTTGAAACCACCACACGCCCAGATTACTTGGCAGTCTCTCTCTTTCAGGGCCCACCCAGGAGCCTGGTACTGTGCCCGGGGCCCGCTGCACCATGTGACCCCCACCCCCTCTGCACCCGCCGACCTCTGACCCCCGACCTCCTGTCCCACGCCCCCTCTGCTCTGGTCAGCAGGCAGCTCCACTGTCTGAATCAGCTTTACTGGACCCTGCTTACAAATGCATGAATGGAAAACAAAGTTGACTGCAGCAGAGTGGTCATGGATTGTTAAGACTGTTTAAAATTCGGTCTATTGCAAGGCTTCCAGCTGTTCTTAGCTATTGTAACATAAATGTAGAAGTCAGAAAACAGCAAGAGATCTAGCTGCTATTTGGAGGTGGCAAGTAGTTACTGTACTTTGGTAGGTGTTTTCTGTATTAATACTTGAGTATTAAATATTCTCAAATCTTTTGCTTTGCTTTTTTTTTCACACATAACCCACAGGCAAAAACATAAAGCAACAATTTGACTGAGATAGTGGTGTGAACACACCAGGACAATGTGACAGAGGAGGTGCGTACATTTACATGGGGATGCACACGGCAGTGGTATCTGCTGTGAACTGAGCCATGTTTGACTGTTCACGTTTTTCAGTTGTCATTTTAAGAAAAGTAATTGTACCTTTACTTGAGTAGTGAACTCAAGCACTTTTGCCATCACTGCTGCTATTAGGAGAATACTTTAAGGGAATAAATATGAACATTAATAGCAGCTTTACATATGATATATGAATCTTATATTTGCATAATATAATATAAAAAAGTGATTGCATGTAAAGTTGAGGTACCCAGTTAGCATTTTGTGCTAACATGTTATTGTTCACAATAAAAAGTGTAATACATTGTTGTTGTTTTAGAGCAGTCATTCCCAGCTTGGGGGTCAGGACCCAAATTTGGGTCCCCAAAAATTATGTAGGGTCCCCAGGTTTTATTTTATTGAATTAAATTGCTTCTAAAATGTATTTTATGATCATATAAAATCTTTGTTAAGCAGAACATATTTATATTTTTCCTTGTAAGACAATAGCTTCTCAGGTTGGAGAAGGACATTTGGGTTGCCAGAGTAGTCACAGGTAAAAGAGAAGAGAGCTGTGAGAGTTAGATTTTAGAGCAGGTTTGCTGTGCATTAGCATTCCACCCGTCTATGCTTTACCATCTGAAAAATTTGTTCTAAAGCTGTTAACTTGTTCCCAAAAAATTAAGCATGTGAATAATGTGCCAAAGGGTTTGGTAGATCCAGGAAAAAGCTACGTATACCCCTGCTTTAATCAACAACACAAGCGCCGTTTTACAACTTAAAGTGGACATATCATGCTTTTATTTTCACCTTTTGAACATTTAAAACATTTACCTGGGGTCTAAATAAACTATACCTGCAATCTACAGTCTGAATTCCACCTAATTTTCTTTCTACATGCCTCTCTTTTACCCTTTTTGTAAGGAGCGCTTTTGAGCGCCTTGTTTTGGCACTGTCTCTTTAAATGCAAATGAGTTAGTTCGCACCCCACCCCCTCCCATGCGCATTGCATGCATGCTCCGCCCCGTTCAGCCATTGTTGTAGTCCCAAACACAGTCCGTCCATCGGATCCAAAACTTCTCCAGAGTTAGAAAAAAACGTAATGACAATCGAAAAATGGAAACAAGCGAAGAAATCAACATCCAGCCTTACATGTACGAGCCAGAGTCTGACACAGACCAAGAGGAAATCGAAGAAGACAATCCTCCGCAGCAAAGACTTCAAATGGCTGCATCTCAATGGTTTGTTTACTACTATGTAATTCGCTGTGCGCTCCGTTAGCTTAACTGTGTGTGAAAGATATTAGCAGGTTGTCTAATGCAGTGGTCCCCAACCCCCGGGCCGCGGACCGGTACCGGGCCGTGGATCAATTTGGACCGGGCCGCACAACAAATAATTAATTTATTGTCAGAGTCTGAGCGATCATTTATTTTGAAAAAGGACCGGATTCTCTAGTCTAGGATACATAAGAGCTTAGATTCTTGGCCAGAACCCGACCCGCAATTCGGGCCGGGTTCGGGTCTACATTTTCCGCTCTGCTGTCGGGCTGATTTGGGCGGCCCAGGGGGCAGAGACGGGCACGTGCGTAACATGCGCTCCACATGAAAGAGCGCGTGAGCAGCCAGTGCTGTGTTGTTTTCCTCCTCATCCTCGAATAAAGTGGTTAAAATATGTGTCGTGAGAAAAGACCTTAATGAAAGCGCGGCTGCTGCACGAGCGGAGGAGAGAAAAAGAGAGAAAGAGCAGCAGGAGGAGAGAGAGAGACGAAAGGAGCGAGGGAGAGAGCTCATGTGGGCCGGCGTCAGCGGAGGAACAGGCGCGTCTGGGACAGGAGGCGTCCCGCTTGGTGCAGGTAGAACACTAAACACTTGAAGCCCGTCAGGCGCTTATTCTGCCGATAAACCTCAGCAGGAACACAGTTAACGTCACTCAGCTTCTACACGTGCGCTGAGCCAGGTCGGGTTCGTTCAGTATCCGCGCGTCCCGGTCGGGTTCGGACAGTATCCGCGCCGTCCCGGTGGTTCGGACAGTATCCGCGGTCCCGGTCGGGTTCGGTCGAATCTTGCAGCACATGACTCGGCTTGGACAGTACGCGCGCGGGCTTGGCCGGTCGGGCTTGAATTTTTGGGCCCGATCAATGGTTACATCTCGGTCACTTGAGCTAAAATTTAACCCACAAGCAACAAAATGAGTCAGAAACAAGACAATACCAGGAATCGTACGTGAATCCTATGGCGCTAGGCAATGAAGCTTTCAAAGCTGCTTTGCCACTTAGAGACCAAGCACCCTGGATTAAAAGACAAGCCCCTGGACTATTTTGAAAGAAAAATAACAGGTACACAGTGGATTCACGTTTATTATGACAAACGCCCCTCCCCTACCGGGCCGCAGTAAAATTGTCAAGCGTTGACCGGTCCGCGGTGATAAAAAGGTTGGGGACCACTGGTCTAATGGACCCTCACTTTACCATCTTACTACAACAACAGTCCGGGGGAAAAGGCTACTGTCAAGTCAGTCAGCGTAGTTACGGTGCTGCGGGCTACGCTTGCTGCGCGCTAATGCTAGCGACATGCTAACGTCAGCTACGAGCAGTCTGATGTGAGTTCTGCCTTATGAAAACCTCAAAAATAAATGTATTATATGTGTATATAAAGACATGTGCCCTAAGCAGCTGGAAAACAGCCGAGTAAAAGATGGGCAGCTACAGGTGTAATGCTAATCCCTCACAAATGGCCAGAACACAGGTAAAGAATGACTGGATAAAAAATAGGTCTAATAAACAGTGTTTCAGCGTTTCTTGACTTAACGCTCCAGTATATCGTCATCTCCATAGACCGAAGGAACTGACCCTTCGATCAAATGCAATCTTTGAGTAAATCCCTGGTTGTACTGGCGGAGGTTACTGAAGCACTCCTCTTTGAAGTGCTTAGCGCACACAAACTGAACTTTCCCCACTGTCGGTGGTACATTACCACGAAAAATAAAACGTAACCATGCCGATCTCAGTTGTTCGGATGCAGGCGGTCGGTGTAATGAGTTGTGCTGGTTAACACAACCAAGAACAGAGCATTTTAACTTGTCTACTCGCACCTTTGACATCTTTGCGCTTGGACTACAAAATCGCTACGAGGAAAATAAAGATGGCGGTCTCTGCAGGAAGCACTTGACCTTGTTTAGTAGTTCCGCTGTGACGTGATAGATAAAAATACGTAACAGATAATGCGGATATTCGAACGAACTGAGAAATATGTTGCAAAATTTATATAAATATATCTCTGCAGCTACTTAAGTGATTAATTTCAACTTTTAGCCACTACCAGACACCCACAGTACACAATAAAAGGTATCTAAGGGCCAAAAAAGTAGATTTTGCATGATATGTCCCCTTTAATATAGGTACTTACTGTTATTAAGCCATCTCCCCTCTGTCAGGGTCTCCTCCCTCTTGTCCACACATACGTCTCTGTCTCATTTGTCCGTCATGTCTCGCTCACTCAGTCTTTTCCTGTGTCCATCTGTGAGCGCGTCTTTATGGACACGTTTTGTCTCTTGTTCAGTGGTTGTCACACTCTCTCTTAAAGTTCTTTGTCCAGGCTTCAGTCATGTCCACAGGCAGTGACAGGTCGGCGCTGGACGGGACAGCTTCATCAGCACAAAGCCTTTAGTGAGTCTGACAACAAAACACTTCATTCAAAACGCTAACTTACTAATGATTAACTTTATTAGCTGGTAAGACTTTTCCTACTGTGGCTTGCATTATGGCAAAGTTCAGTTACTTTTTGTTTTTTTGTCTGGAAAAATATACGAAATTTCATAATGATCCATGTCATTCTTTAGGACCTAATTTGTCTGTTTTTGTTTGACCATTTAACATTTATCTGTCTGTAGACAGGACCTTATATTCCATTAGATTTAAATATAAGTGGAAAGATTTGGTTGGCTTGACTAAATTCTTCTCTGTGCAGGCTTTGGATTATTCTCAGTCTGTTACAAAACAAAGTGAACATAAAATGGCTAGATTTCTTCTCTCTTGGAATGGTATAGTTAATCTTCCAGTTAGGGATGCCTGACCCTGATCTGAAGGTGCTGCAGTACTCCTGATCAGTCATCCCAGCATCATTGAAGGATGTGTACAATGCAGAATGACTGTCTTAGTTCTAGATTTTGCACAAGAGACATTGGCCCTCATTCATCAAAGTTATGTATGCCAAATTTTGGGTGTATACGTGGTGTATACGTGAGCGAGACCAACGCGCAGTGGACCGGTGTGAGCGGTTTGCCAGATTGACCTTTTGTCTTCCTTGCTCGCAAGGTCCTCCGTGCACTTGGACTCCGGCTGGTTCCGTGGTAAAGCAAACACTAGCGCGGATTCTCTGCCCGGTTTGGCAGATCTTGTTCCATCCCCGAGAGCAGCGATGCTCAGGCCGAACCACCTCACACCACTGAGCCTGAACCAGAGCTGCGCCGCTGGTTCATGCCTCTGAGTTTAGATCAGGTTGAGATCTAGTCCCACTGTATATCTGACAACTTTTTGAAGTTAATCGTTTAAATAAACCCTTAAACATTAATTACTAGCAAATGTTATTTTTTTTCTTTGGATTTTTATTAGATCTAAGATTCATCTTCTGTGTTTTCCAATTAGCTACAACAACATAATTCTTCATTTCATGCAATTCTTTGTGATTTCTTCTTCAGATAAATGCGGCTTTTTGCCATATTCCATGCATTTATGCCGTAAATCCCGTGGGTGAGCTCACTTGAAACATGAATATTTTGGGGTGTTTCATGCAAATGAGGCTGGTTTTCATCTGCCGCATTCATCACCAGCCGTTGTGTACACTAGTTTTGTAGATACACACAGGTTCATGAATGCCACATGCCCGCTTGCGTATTTCCAATATACACCAAAAATGTGCCCCTTTTCTGCGCAATGTTGATGAATGAGGGCCACTGTGACACTGATGCCTTCTGACAGCTTCCAGAGTGGATTGGGCCTGCCCTGTATTTGCATCTGCCTCTGTAGCTGCAGCTTACCATCACCTCCAGAGGTGATGGTAAGCTGCATCCAAAGATTCTTTGACTATTTTTGACTTTATGATGGCGTTAGATTCCTTAAACGCTTCACAGTCAAGTGCGCAAGTATAAAAAGGAATGCACTTAGGGGGCAGCCTTGCTGTGAGCCTCAAAGATTATTGGCGATAATGTGAAGTTGACATGCAACGGCCTCTAGTCAAAATTTGACCACAAAGAAACGGAGATAGTTGAAATCTCAAGAGTATGTTTCACTAATTATGCAGAAAAAAAGTGCTTAAGGGGACACATAAAAGTTTGTTTCTCAGAATTTGTCACAGCAACAGCAATGGCCTCAGAATGGGTCTGTCTAAATGTGTGCATATTGGTATGGGTCAGATGCATGGGTCAGTATAGGCACCTTTTTATAAGGAGTACTGTATGAATATCCAAATTATACTACGCCACATTCCATATAGTTGAAAAATGAAGCAAAAAATATATATTATGGACATTACTATATACTGTGCCTTGACTATGTTCATAATTTAAAACAAAACAAATTATGATAAATTAGGCTTTTAATTAATTTAGATTATGAATAAAAGCATGAAACTCGCAGTATATTATCCATAACATTATTAAAAAAAAAAAAAAAAAAAAAAAGAACATCAACAAGAACAAGAATCTAAAGTGATATTTCTGTATTTTTGCATAAATATCTGATCATGATAAGATATTTGTCATGTTTAAGAGAAAAGAAGGACCCAAAAGGCAGGATTACAAAAAAATCTTAATAAAAAGGCAAATAATAAAGTCCAGAGAACAAACAAAATCCAAGGTAGAAACTAAGTGAGACACACATAGTTATGATCTCATTGTGATTGCATATATATTGTATTTAATTTTTATTCTATGCATGTCTTATTTTGGGTGTCCTTATGTCAGTAAAAGTCTTTCATTTTCACTTTACTATTATTATTATTATACATTGCTTCGTTAGTTTGTGAATTTTGTTAGCCGACAAAGCTTTTCTGACTCTGATTTGTGTCAGTGTCACCCACACCAAGCTGCGCCCATATCTACCTCCCGTCTCCATCCATGTCTATCCATATTTATCTATGCACGTGTCGATTCACAAGCCTCAGATCTCCAGGCTCTCTCTTGTTTGTGCACACTTGTGGTAAGCTCATATCAGCTCAGTGTGTAAACTGTATGCTTGCATGTTTGCGTCTATCCTCCACTCTCCTCCCCTCCCAAGTGCGATGTTAATCTCCCCACCGCAGACAAACAAAACCCCCATGTGAGAGAGGCTATCAGCACTCAGCCTGGTGCTCAGTTTGTTTACCCTGCACTTCCTGTGAGCACACGCCCCAAACATGCTCCTACGCTCACCCCACGCCAAGAGACCAGCGGATACAAGTGTTCAAGTGAAGATGGCAGGATGAAAGGAGAGGAAACATGCCAGAGAGGTCACCACAAGTTACAAGTGATAGAGGACAGATTCATGCCGCGTCTTTGGAGCCAACAACGCTTGGTTCAAATTAAGGCGAGACACTATAGCCAAAACCCTTTTTAAATTTTCTAAATTTTTTTGTTTTTTGGTCAGTTTTCTCTTTCACCATATCAGCTTTCATGTGGAAACAACAAACTTGTATAATTGGCTCCTTAATATGTTTTATTACTTCATTTAATCCACTTCAGCCATAGATTTTTTCTGGGACATTGTTACATCAAAAGCAGTTTTCTCCAAATGCATTTTTGTCCCACAGATACATAAAGATCAGTTTAAAGTAGCTCCTACACACCAAAGTTTAAAATCTTGGACTGAACAAGTTTTTGATGGAATGTACAGAAGGATTTGTTGATATCTAATTCTAAACCTGATTTATTAAAGTTTTAAGTAAAAACAATAGATGAAATTTGAATTTTTAGGCTAATTTTCAGTTAGATTTAATTTACTCAAAAACTAAATAAGAAATCCAAACTCCCCTTTTTACATTTTTTTGTAACTAATATGTGTACAAAATGAACCGAAAAATATAAACCTGGTTCTGTCCATTTTTCAGATTGAAATGTCCAAAATGTCCAAAGTGCATTTTGTCCATTTTTACGCAAAAAAATGGCCAAAAATGCATTATTTCTGTATCACAACATTACATGATGAAAAACTTGTAATACTTGTAATGTAATTCTTACATTTATGTGAGTAAACTACAGGAGAAGTTTCAAATTGAAATCTTTAAATTTAAGATTTTTTCCTATTCACCTAGTGTCCCACCTTAAATAAAACACTACATCATTGTTCACTCTTCGCTCATCCTCTCTTGTGCACAGCTCTCTGTCATGTTTTTTGCCAGAACTTACTTCACTCTGGGAGCAATGCGTGCTGAGAGCAACAGGACATTTTGGCTGCAGTACCACTCACTACCACAATTTTAAAGTGGCATATTATTTAAACCCATCTGCACATCAGCATGTAAACAAATGATGACGTCACTGGGCCGTGGCCCGGTTCATTCAAGCAGGTGTGAGGCACACAACCCAATCGTTCGGCACACTTCAAAGAGCCTACTGTGAGTGTGCCCTCAGTTCAAGTGCAGCCCCGAAGGCCCTATCTCGCATCAACACAAGGAAACACTTATGGGACCATTTATATAGTCATTATTTCAATCTTCACTATGCTTCAAAAAGGCAAAATCACAGTTCAAATCTTTGTCTTGGCTGAGGTTTTTTTCTTGTAAAGTGAGTCTCATTCTTTTCTGTCAGACATTATGGAGAGTATGAGAGCGCTGAGTGGACAGAGGAGATAACATCAGAGGGCAAAGGGAACAGAAACTAAATCAAGACATTCTTGACAGCACAACTGTGAGACCATTTTAGGAGACATTTTCAACTTTGAATTATGTTGTAATGTTATTTCCTTGTCAAAAACAAACTTGTACTCAACATTTTATTATACATTTTTGCAGACAAAAACTAAGTAAAATAAATGAACGTGACATATTCATTGACCTGTAAAAATAACAGGACGAGCTGAGACAAGATACACAAAATTCTAAAAAGTAATTTGACTAAATCTTGACTAAAACTATTAATTTTAGACAAATGACAACGAATAAACTAAAAAAATAAATGTGTTGTCTTCAGTAAAATTGTTTGTATCATCTATTCAGCAAGCCTGGAGCACAGTGTTCATCAGTAGACTTGATTTATAATTGAAATATAATTGCAGCGCAGTCGTTTATAATCATGCACATAAATGAAAACTCTCAGCATGCCCTGAGCCAAACAGGCTGCACCAGTGTATGTTACGAGGCATCTGTATTTGGCATAGACATGTTAGCACCTTTTATACCAGACTTTACAGCTTATAACATTTGAAACAGCTGACCTGGGCCTGTTGAGGAGTTTAAAAGGCTGAGAGGAAATGTAGCACATTTACAGGCAACTGCAGAGGAACAGAAGAGAAGGACTGGAGAAACTAAATGGTTCTATGAAGAGATTTTACACTACTATAAACATCTATTTCTGCAACCCCATTCCTTTGCAAAATCAGCTGGTTTGGGCCATGTTTTTGTCGGCACACGTTTAGACTTTTTGTTGGTTCCGATCCTGGTTTATGATTTATTCCAGGGTTGCACCGTATGTGGATATGTTTGTCATATTATTTTGTGCCATTTGGGTTCCAGAGGCTCCTGCATCATTTTTCCTAGTGACTAAACCAAACATGAGTGACCCTGCTTTTATGGAGCAAAACATTTACGTAGTTAACCTCTGTACAGAGCACTACGTGTGCACAAAACAGCCAAATTCAAATTGTTTTTGCCCCAAAACCTGTCAGACCACTTTTGTCCCTGTCAGTAAGCAGCTAAAAGAATCTAATAGGTGCAAGTAGGAATAGAGGGACAATTAGCATTAGCGCCAAAACCTTGCAGCTTCAACGGCTAATAAAAACAGTCATGCACATAAACACACTTTTGGCAAACAGAAAAGCGTCATCTATTTTCGATGGATCAATGGACTTTCAGACATGCTAGGAACCTCTGGAGTTAGACACTTAGACACACAAAAGATAAGCCTGTCTTGGTTTAGTGTTTGTTTCCCTTGTCTTAATTCTTCCAGTCCTGGTCTAGTTCAACGTTTCCCCTTCGCCCTCCATTAGTCTGGATTGAAACTGGTTTTAGTCCTAGTTTGAGTAGGGTCAGACATTCTTCAGCCCGGATTTAGGTCCTGGAGAAGTCGTTACATTCACAATTAACTGTATCGCAGACCTCTGAGACTCCTGGTGTGACCTACTGCATCAGACTGAATCCCACCTTATTGTAGGCCTAATTATTTGGTGGGAAAATCTTACACAATTCAAGCAAAGATACATTTCGTCCACCACCAGACACTCTCGCTCCCTCTCGTCTTTGTCCAGCGGTGCTCCGTGTCTAACCCTTCGAGTGACCGCCTCCTGCTGCTTGATGGACAAACATGACAAAGCTGACAATGATGTAGAAACTGTTAAGTTTTGGTTCAATCCTGACTTAGTTCTTATTTTGACCCCCAATTCTGACCTGCTTTATACTTGGTTGAGTCCATTTCTTAATTTAAATCTTTACGTTACTCTTAAACCAGTTTAGTCTCTGTTTATATGTGGGTTATTAGACAATCCTTGCACTGGTTTAGCACTGTTTAAGTACTGTTTAGGAGCTGCTCCTAGTTTAGACCTATAGTTTTAACAGTTTGTTTTGTTAAGGCCATGGTTAAAATCTTTAAAATCCCTTAATTTGGCTTTAGACTAATACATCATGAATATAGACCTAGTCTAGACCAGATTTAGTCTTGGTTCAGTCCTGATATTAACAGTAGACACATCAGAAAATCCCAGCCTTTTCATACCCCCCAAAAATGTTTCTAGGTTTCTTGTCACTAATGAAAATGATCAGGCTCAACATTTGTGAATTTGATCATAAACTACACGGAAAACACATTCTAAAATCTGATATCTAGCATTTTCTTTCATTTTGTTGATAATCTGTACGAAATTCAAGCTAAATTCCACCTTCTTTCTCCCGTCCCGTCTTTGTCCGACTGTGCTCTGTATCTGACCCTGTGAGTGACCGCCTCCTGCTGCTTGATGGACAAACATGACAAACCTGACGAGCGTGGAGAATCTTGCCCTGGCGTCCGACTCAGATGCCCTCGCAGGACTCTTAAATGTGTCCCCGGGTGTCAAAGTGCGGCCCTACAAAAACACAACACTGCGCACGGACATTCCAGGAGCGAGGGCCTGAACTGCAGTGAAAACAGCCCACGTCCAGAGCTCCGCGGTGGGGGCGGCTGTCAGGAGAAAGTTTGGTCGAATGGTAAATGACAGACAATCAGAGCAGGTTGAAAGGAAACACTATTGTGGTTAGTTCTGTTAAATACAGCAACTGACTGAAGAAAACCAGGCCATACAAGTTTGAACTGAATATTTGAAAAGTTTTATGTGCAATTTTGAGGTGTATTATGTCTGCTCAAGTTTTGCTCCTGCATCTGCCTTTGGGTTTAGACCATTGGATAACCTCTCCAATCACCGGTTGAGCAAAAGATGAAGCTTCAAAACAAACCAAAAAATAAACATGGATGTATTTTGGCCTTTTTAATCCAAAATACAGATTATTTTGTGCAGGGAGAAGCGCTTACTGTGAGTCTGTGCTTTCATCTCAACAAAAGTTTGATTTCTCTGTTCACTCCGCTGTTGTGACACTTGGCCCAATCAGCTTTTAATATTCATTTGAATGAGATCGGGAAAAGGCGGAACCCTTTCGTAGAGCCATTCCAAACCGATGTGTAGAACTTGGATCAAAACTACACTAACACTATGTGGCTTCTACCAATAATCAACTTTAAAGCAAAAACTAAACAACAGTTACAGGAATCTAAGAATAATCAGAAAATATAATTGATTTAATACTTTTACAACTCAGTTTTGCTCAAAATGTCACTTTTACAGCCTCTGTTGTGATGTGGTTCAGGATCCTGGTTTAGTCCTCATATTGTCCCCAGTTTTGATGTGCTGTGATTGCAAGTGAAGATGCAGCATTTCACTTTTTGCACAGTATCAGCTTTTCTGATTACCACCAGTTCTAGACTTAAATATGACTAAACCAATCTAAACGAGGACCAAACTAACCCAAATGAGGACAAAAATTGCAATAAAATTGACAAAAAACAAATGCTAGCCCTGAAGAAGACCTTGCGTACCACCAAGATTCAGAGTACCATCTGTTTTGAGAACCTCTGGTCTATGAGAAAGACACAGGGAAAGTTACAGTCTAAGAACACCGTTAGTAAGTACTTCTTTGACAACACAATACTGAAGGACTTTGGAACTATAAAATGGAAAAAAAGCGTTGAACTCATTAATTAGATTCATTTCCTCGTTATAATTAGAAAACTCATTTTAGCACTGCTCCGGGCCAAATGTCAGCCTTCATTACAGCGCAGGACAATTCAGTTTCACCTTTCCAAAACAAATCTGATCAGAGCCCACGGCACAGAAGTAATCATATTTTCATCAAATCTGAGAAAGAATACATTTTTGTTCGGTGTGCACATGGCTAGCAGTTTTTCAATTAGAACCCAGGTGTTTTGAATGTTAAAAACAAAAAGAAAAAACAATGAAATATTTAAATCTCTCTATGCGTTCGTGGGCAAGACACCTCACCAACTTTGCAGTGTCAAAGCACTCGTTGCCGTCAAAGATGTAGTTTACCACCAACAATGTGTGAGTGAATGAATAATTATTATAGTTATAAAGTTTGACAATCTTGTAAAGCAAATACAAGCATAACAGGTATTAATACATACTGATTCTGCTGATGAATCGGCAAACTCTAAATAGATATCACACGAAGAAAGAGACAGTGTGTGATGTTATATCATTTTGACAACTTTTACAGCTGTCCAAAGTTCAGTTGGTAGTTGGTTCCATTCTGGGACAATATGTGGGAAAAAAAACAGTTGTTGTGTTGACAGGTCCAATTCAAAAGGGTCATGTTGGGTTCGAAGGTCCAATACTTAGGTCCATAGAAGTTATGCAGATGACATCCTGCTATTCTGAATTTTTTTCTAATCCCATGAGAATAAATGGTGAGTAATGGCATTTTCTCCTGTAAGAACCCAGAACATTGCTATAGTCTGATAATAAATATAAAAGTCTACAACTCTACTTAATATTTGATTTAATATCTAGACCAGATAAACAACAGGAACACTGCAGCTACGCTCACATTTAGCTAACTGCTTAGCTTTCTCTCCTTAAATAAGATGTTTCTGAATCTGTTTGTTGAGAAAAAACAATTGTTGTTGGTTGAGTTGAAGTGTCCTAAATTGCCAACTTCCATTAGCAAATAAGGTAGCTAAATGTGAGCCAAAGAAAAGCTCAATGGACTGAAATTAGGCACAAAAAAAAAGCAAAGAAACATATTTTATCACTTGTGTGTCCACTCAGTCGGAATGTTAAGAAGTAGCCTTTTTGAATGGCACTGGGTCGATGGCACTGCTAAAATCAACGAGAATATTGCAGTTAAAATGTGTTTCTGTTACAAAACTAGACTAGATTTGTTTCCCTGAAGCCCTTTTGCGCTGAAAACCACCATTTCCGCTCCTGGACACAGACTGAGTGTTGAAAGTGACAGGCCTTGACCCATCTCCGTGGCCCATCCATCTCCAGCCGCTGTGATTGGCTCTAATTGTATGTAATTGCCCGTGATTGGCTGTAATTGAGCTGAGGCTGTAATCTGATTGGAGATGAGAGGACCGGGGGATCCTGTGTGGTTTGTGAGTGAGTATCCCCTGGCCCCCACGTTGACCCCGCACGTACATCAAACGCACCCTCAGGAGTCAGCTGATTGCTCCGTTCGCTGGTGTGATCACAGAGATGGATGATGTGAAGTTTGTTTATGTTTCAGCTAAAGCCCTAACAAGAGGCCAGACAGCTGCAGGACAGACATGGGAGAGGCCTGGCTGCATGATTTAAGCGAACTTTTATAATGTCAGTTCCAGGATGTTTGTTTGTTTCGTTCACTCATTTGGAAGTAGCCTGAACCGGCCGTGTTCGGTCTCGCGAGTTCAGCTTTCAATGTCTTTGAGCTCCACGTGCAGTTTTGGTGAAACTCCACAAGATGACCATCCCATTTCAATATAGCCGCTGCTCCGTCTGCAGTTGGAATGAGGCTGGGCAGCATGATGATCTCCTGTGACAATATAATGTTTTGGCAAAATCTTGCCATACTGTGATTCACAAGTTTCCTCTTGAATGCAGTTGTATACTCAAAGATACCTTTACCCGCCCACACCACCTTTTTGTCTGCCTACATGCTCTGAGTGAGTGGCCTTCTTTTAAAAAAAATTAAAAACACATGCACACGCACGCACGCACACACACACGCACACGCACACACACACACACACACACACACACACACACACACACACACACACACACACACACACACACACACACACACACACACACACACACACACACACACACACACACACACACACACACAGAACTTGATCAGAGAGAGAGTAGAAGAGACATCCAAAGAAAACTGCAGTTTTTTTTTTGTGATGACCTTCTTCTCTGCTGCCAAAAGTATAAATTTGAGGTGTACTTTTGGCGGCAGAAGTTTGGAGGCCAAAATACATAGTTTTAATGTCAGATGGGATGGCAATGTCAAAACCAGTCTGCAGTGCTTTGGTAATCTCAGTCCAGTATTTAACGATAATAGAACAGATTTAAACAATTTCAATAAACCGTGAACTTTCAGTGGAAGCAGATTACTTTGTCACCTCTTCAAGCCACTGTGAAGTCCATATGAACTTAGAAAATTTAAATCATGATCAGAAGCCAAGAAAATCATGAGATACAAACACGGTATGTTTATAGAAACAGTCAAAAGATGTTTTTGTAATCCCTCAGTTAACCAGGTTCAGTTCAGAACTGAAGAAGCTGCTTCTTCTGGCAAAATATGGCAAAATATTCACTCTTAAAAAACAGTCTAGCTGACAGAATTCAGATTTCTTTTATTAACTGTAACAAACCATGTAATTTTAAAGCAGGTATATATTTTTGTTAACAAGGTGCAATGTATTCAAAAGTCCTTGAGGTAGTGCCAGTTAAATCCTGGTCTAGTCATGCTCTAGGTCGACTTTAGTTCAAACATGATAACTTCAAAGCAAACCACTTTTGCATCTGTTTCACAAGTGTAGATTCAAGTTTACAATTTTATGTCTTACTAAATCCATCTTTACATGAATCATAATTTAGCTGTCTTTGTAATTGCCTCCATATTTCTTTAATCCACACTAAAAAAAAATTTATCCTGAGAGTTACCGTGGACACATATGTACAGTGGACACACATGTTAAATGGACACACATGTTTGCTCTTCAAGAGGAAAGTCGAAGCCTGGATGTGGCAGAGGAGATGGTAGGAAAACAGAAACACAATCCAGGCCTAATTTGAATCAGATTTTCGGCTGAATTCAGAATCGTGTGAGAAAGTGTCCAGACGTCGCTTTGAATTACAGAACTTGTGAGGATTGTGGAGAAGTGACCCTAAGGTGGTTAGGCTCCCTGCAACAGTTACATTTTATTAAGGTTTTATTGCAGTTCATTTTACATCTAAATCCAATGGCAATATTAACCAGCTAATCCCGGTTGCCTCAAAATTGCAGACAGCAGTTTATATATGGATAATCATTCATTTTCTACCGCTTATTCCCGTTAGGGGTCGCGGGTGACTGGAGCCTATCCCAGTGACTTTGGGCCTTAGGCGGGGTACACCCTGGACAGTGGCCAACTTGTCGCAGGGCTAACACAGAGGACAAGGACATTGACAGACAACCATTCACATTCATTCACTAGGGACAATTTAGAGTTGTCAATTAACCTACACAGTCATGTCTTTGGACGGTGGGAGGAAGCCGGAGAACCCGGAGAGAACCCACGGTAGCACGGGGAGGACATGCAGACTCCACCCAGAGAGATCGTGTGATGTTAGGGTGGTTCAGAATTCGAAACCACGATGTTGGGGTGGTCTGGGATTCGAACCCACGATCTCCTTATTGAGAGGCAGAAGCTCTAGCCGCTCTGCCACCGTGCACCCTAACACCTACTTCTATAAACAGAGACAATTCCTCCAGTACGTCGTATGTAAATACCGTCAGTTATTATCCATCTGTATCACACCATGTTTAGTTTAGCACGAAAAGACAGTGAGTTACACTGTCTTTAGCACTTCTATCAGCTAACTCTCAATAGACAATTAATGGAAGGGTATAAGAGCCATACTTTGGCGAGAACTAGCCAGGCGGTGAAATGGGCCCACAGACACAGTATGGCATTAACCAGTGCTTTTTTGCTCCAGAACAGGCTTTCTTAAAGGATATGAAAACAAAGTCAAACATGGGCAGAGAGTTACAGTTATAGTATAATTATAATTTTAAGTTAAAAAACTATATTTCTGAGAAATGTAAGTATCAATATTTGTGCATATAAGAATCAGTGTGATCTTTTTGTATCATTATCCAATGCTGCATTTCTCTTACTAATCTGCAGGGCTGGTATCTGTACTGTCTAGTATATGCTGGCAAGATATCTTGTGCAATGCCGGCAGCCATAGCAAAAACATTTATTATGGAACAGCTAACAATAAGTATACTACCAATAGAATAGCAAAGCACTGGATAGGAATCAACTAGACTTTACCAAAATAACTCACATTATTTGTGAAGAAAATGTTAAGTTTCAATTCCTGGTGCCTTTTTTAACACGTTTGACCGATAGCTGGCCCTTCCCTGGGCACTTCTAGAATGACATATATGACTTTGCTAATTTATTATTCGGAGGTGATAATTGACACACACTTGTCTTTGAGGTTCTTGTAAAAGTATTAAAAATTATGAGGGGCTGTTCCAAGTCATTTACACCATGAAAAGACCACCTCAAACAGAAACAGATCTTTATGGGGTATTTTGTGTTTGATTTTTAAAAAACATACTTTTTCTTGTGCCCTTGTTGTTTACACATAATGCCATCATCAATCATCAGTATTACAAAATCAATCGTCTCTTTTATAACCTGGTTTGTACAATACATCAACATAACATCTGCAACATAAATCTGACAAATATTTGAGAGTATTTTATGGGTAAAAAAGACCTGCTTCTACATTGTTCTTTGAATCATTTAATCATTAGGCACTTGATTGTCAATGTTCAATATATATTTTCCATGGGCAATTATTTTCCACACATTAAAAACACAAACAACAACAAATCTGATATCTTCAACTTAATAGTAACTTAACTTGGGTGGTAATAGGGTCAATTTTTACATAAGCAAGACTAGTGTGACGAAGAGTTGAAGCATGTGTTTGACAGCCAAAAGTAATTTAAGTTTTGTTTCATTTCATTTAATGATTGTTGGAGAATTGTTAAGTGGGCACAATACCATACCATACTTAAATTGTTTCTTGTTTTTGTAATTCTTTTACATAAAAAGCAGTTCTTCCATCTCTGGAGAGGAGAGAGTGCACCTCCAGGCTTTTCTCCTCTGCCTGCTCTTACAAACCTGGCTGCACAGTTGATGGCTGCAGTGGCAGATGGAAGTGATTATGTCGTAATAATAAACCCTGGAGGAGACGAAGGGATGACAGTGCCATTGTGCTCACGAGCCAGAACACGTGTCTGTCAGAGCCAGGACCTATTCCCATCAAGGTGACGGCTCAGACCTCCACTGCACCACTGGGAGAGTCTTATACTGTTACTCTAACTCTGACTCATTTACTGTAACAGCAGTTGTATGTCAGTAGTGTTACACTCACTCTGGCTCATATACTGCACTACACTATACTATACCACGCTAACACAAGTCTTAAGCCGGGGGTCCACTGCACGTTTTTTTCGTCTTATGAGATTAATGGATGTCACACTACAAGACGTGATGAATTAAAAGTTGTTGGACAGAATGCAGTCACATTGTGCGATGGTTCACAAGATCAATCGTAGCTACGACAAAAGTTTATTTGAGCAAATATCAGGCTCAGGCTCCGTGTGAGAAAGTCATCACAGTTGTACCTGTTAGCGGAGGCTAGCGCGTCATGCTAGTGGTGTGTTCGTGTTTAGTTACTAAATTACTAAATGAAAGAGAAATTGGAAGATAAGGTCCCGTTCATGGCTCCTGTGTAGTCTTTGTCCCTGTCTCACTCTAAGATCTATGAGCCATGATTTTGAGCCACAATGCAAGATTCTTCCCATGATCAAAAATCTTTTGTCGCAGACAGCCGAAAATGTGCAGGGAACACTCGGCTTTATACTATTACACCAACTCTGACTCATTTACTGTTACAGCTGTTGTATGTCAAATGGAGTTATACACTAACTCTAAATCTTATGCTGCGTTCAAACCGCAGCAGCAAATTTGCGCCGACCGTCTCTGCATTTTGAGGACAGCCACTTTGGTTGCGCGACTTGGCCGCCTCGCGTGGCTGAAAAAAGTCACCAGCAGAGGTGCGGCGTGACCATTGCACATTTGCATTTACCAGACAGCCCAATCTTCTGGCTATCCTTCTCTCAGGCAAGGTCCTTCTTGTCCCTATCGTCCACCAGCGTAACAAAGTGTAGAAGACAGTGTATGATTATGTATAATATGTATGAGTATTTCTAAGAGCTTCTCTCTGAAATATATGAGCTGGAATTAATAAAAATGTTAAACGTTTCTTTATTTATCTGGATGATACAAAGTTTCAACTGTAGAGAGGCCCTGTTTACGTAAGTTTGACCCTGAGTTAGCCTTCCCATTGCCGTTTCCAGAATGACATATATGGCTTTGCTTATTTATTATTCAGAGGCGAGTATTGACACACAGTTGTCTTTGAGGTTCTTGTAAAAGAATAAAAAATTATGAGGGGCTGTTCCAAGTCATTTACACCATGAAAATACCGACACATCTCAAACGGAGCCAGATCTTTATAGACTCCCAGCACCTGTGTCAAACCATCCGTGATCACTGATTCAAACAGAGAACGGGTATTGTTTAACCAAAAGAGCACAGCATCAAAAGTCAGCAAATGTACATCTGTGTGCGGGCCAGCTGGTGATCGGGACATGAGAGAGAGCACCTCCCCTCTGACCCCTGACCTTTCACCCCGCCCTCCGCCATTACACGTCTGCTGGGGCCTGGAGACGTCCTGCTCACATCAGCACATTTGAAGTGTGTGCCTGAGGGAGACAAAAGGGGACAAGCGCTCCTCTGCAGTGAAAGCAATGAGGTGCAAATATGTACACGCTATGTACGAATGAATAAATACATGGTAAGTGATACTCCCACGTATGCAATGGTGGTGGTCTTGCTTACGGACAAAGCCAGAGTAAAGATAGATAAACGGACAAGCACATATAGACTCAGAAAGTCAGAAAGTTTTCATTAAAAACATTCAAATAGACAATTTAAAGTGCACTACAAAACTTTTCTGTGGGGAGCCACCTCCTGCTCATCGCATAAGTTATTGCTTTGCCTGGAACCAAAGCCGTCTTATATGACTGGGCTGTAGGCTGCAGTCTAGGGCCTAAGCCAGCAGAGGGTCTCAAGAGGCGCCAAGTGCCAGCTCCAAAATTTAGACAATGTACAAGAAATAACCAGCCCCTGACTATGAAATGCATAGCCCCCTGTGAGGCTATGCATTTCCATACACGGGAATTGAACCTGCAACCTCTTAGTGGCTATTACCACCACCCCATGAAAAAGAATATAATCTTAGGTGGCACATTAGAAAACATTAGTTTATTGAAACGCATGGAACGTCAAAGACACTATCTGATTTTTCCAATTTTAAAAATAGAACAGAACTAAGTTTGCAGCAGTCCAGATTTATTCCTGACTTTCCAAACACATTTCTTGAATCTTCAGTCTTCACCGCAATTCGTTTAGAAGCACGTTCCACAACTTTCAGAGGCTAGAGCAGAGTTTTGCCATCACACCACTGCGAACAACAACTAGCATGCTAACAACAACAGCAGTGTTACTTCATAGTATTCTGCTGATAAAAAAATCTTCATAATTAAATCAAGACATTACAGATCGGTCTAATTTCGACCATATGAGCTGCTTTAATGCACCTGTACTCAGACAAATTTTACTTTACGTGAAAATAGTGTACAATCCCTTTAACCAATGTTCGTAATTTGAAGCCGTTAGTTTTACTTCAAATTATAAACTAAATACCATTGAAAAATATCCAAACTTGAGAAAGAGTATCAACTGGCTACCATAAATATTTCAAGTAAAAACAAGGAGGAATAGAAACAGGTTTATAATTTTCCTCAGACAGTAATTGAATCGTGGATGTGGGACTTTGTGGTTGATGGAAGAGTGTGAGGCCCGACACAAGCCTGGCTCTGTCTCACTGCAGTAACAACATGAAATACAACGTCAATATTTTTATAGGATTTTGGTACATCATCTCGCTTTCCTGTCAGTCTGTTTCCCCTTTTGCTTTTACATTGAATGGTTCTTGACACAACCTTCCTTTTTCAACCAGGCTTGGGGCAGATTTAAAAAAAAAAACATAACCCAAGGTATTATCAAGTAAGTATTAGTTCCGATATAGACACTTCAACTTGCCCCACAGCAATTAATTTCCTCAACAGATGGACTCAGAAATATCTTATTTAGGGAAAGAAATGCAATGAGTTCAACTGTGTGTGATTCTGAAGTCTGTATTAGTGATAAATGTTGTGTGTAGCTGCAGTGTTCCTGTTGTTTATCTGGTTTTCTACAACTGTTTACCCAATTTTCTTTTAGTAGATGTCAGATACATACTAAATATTTAGCAGAATTGTAGACTTATATTTCTTGTTAGACTGTGACAACTCTTTCACATTTTAGTTGTATTATGAGTTCTTACAGCAGAAAATGTTATTACTCACAATTGACTCTTGTGTTTTTTTTACTATATCAGAACACTGTGATGTCACCGGCATAACTTTTATAGATCCAGATAATTCCAAAACTATTCAGGAAAGGTAATTTCAAATAATCTTTTCAATATCTATACTTGCATTGCAGTGAGCATTTAGTTTCAACACAAGTTTTAGTAACACTTGGTATCTGGTTATTTATTTATTTTTTGACAACCCTACCAGATGTGGAATTTTCCATATCCTCCATAGTCAAAACAAGGACCTGAGTTATCATTGTTTGCATCCTATGCGGTTGGCTCTATCTCTGGCATCCAGCTGTTACAGAATTTGTCCTTCTCAACCAATTTTTTCATCTCACACAAGTGATATGCTCTGCGCTTTTCATTATATCTCAGTGAGTTTGTCTCCAAGCTACTACTAAACTACTGTTTAAATGAACTTGTGCGCAAGCACAGTCAGACTTGGATGGACAATACCGCCTGATATGTTGAGTCTTCCAGTGTCTGGGTCCTGGACTGATGGTAAATAAACTTCTCCTGCCTCAGACATCCACAGTCTTCTGCCTCTCCTTACGGGTCATTAGAACAACACATATTTTTCCCTAACACTACACGCATAACTTCTATAACTTTTGCCATATGTAGCTTGGAAGCTTGGATGTCTTTCCAGGATCATCGTCTGAATCTCCTTTCCCTGGGCTTAACTCAGTTTTGTGTTGAAATATTGCCGAACCTAATACTGAGGTCTGACAGTGATCCAAGCAGACAGCGGTGCAGCTCTCGTCCGGCTCGGCTCTAAACCAGGCCTGTTTCACACAATATTCCTGTCATGCTCCTGCTCATTCTCAGTCCGCCACACACCTCTCCGCTCCAATCCTCGTCTGCTCCTGAGCCAGCTTATTTTCCTTGTGCAGATCCCGGCGGCGGTTTCCGAGCTATGACATCATCAGTCAGCGCCGGAGTGAAGGCGCGCTGACCCGTACTGCTCCTGGGATGCTCTCCAGCTCCTGACGTTTTATTTTGAGAAGAGGAAACTCGCCGAGGGCTCTAACTCAAGGGTGTTGAGTTGGACTATCAGCAATGAGCCAAACAACCTCTCCAAACACTGCACTTACACTCAGCAGTCCACTGTAACCGGATTTAGGATGATTAGGATGGGAACAGTTGCTTTACTTTAAAACATCAACATGTTCACTTCCTGGAAATGGTTTTCTTTCCTCAAGCACAATGGCATTTGTAGAATAAGTTATAACATTTATTGAAAAGTCAAAGATGAACCTATTATGCTGAAGAAACTTGAAGAGTAGTTATGGGCACTGCTAAACTTTTTAAATCTATGCAATGATAAGGTATACTGGTATAGTGGGTGACTGCAGTACATATCTCCAGCTCTTAAACTTGGTCAGGACTTGGCTGGAGGATTTGACTTATTATGCATTTTCAGGTTGATGGAGAGAAAACTGACTGCCAGACACAGGGAGAAACAAGAAAACTCCACACTGTACCACCGCCAAGCCTACACACAGTGGAATTCTATTTGGGAAGGTCCCTTCACAGGGCATTTCCCCTTCCTAACTTCTGACATAGGTGTGCACCATGTTGTTTTGAAGTAGGATGCAGACAGTGGTGTTACCGTAACCGTAGCCACACCCTCTTCTTTGCCTAAGCCACCTTTTCCCTGACCTACAGCCTTGTGTAGAGTAGAAGTGGTCTCCATTCATAAAATGGTGGCATCAGGACTAATCTGCCCTTGTTGTAAATCGCTTGGAATGGCATGTGCCTGCACTTGCGTGTCCATGTACTTTTCATGTCTATACCTACGCTCTTTGGTTAGTCATGCATCTTTTTTAGCTAGTTAAAAGTCCATTTATGGGCATCCCCATAGAGGCCGTTTTTGCTGTGCCCCTTTACTTCGTGCACCTTCAACTGTGTGCAACAAAGTGATTGTGCTTTGTATCTTTGTGCAGAATGTCGGACTTGACATCATCCAGGCCAAATTGTTTAACCATTGTTCACTTAGTTCACTGAATGAGTTGATTTTGCACAATAAGTCTCTGTAATATAAAAACACTTTTAAATGTTACAGACAGGATATCCTCCGTGTCTACGGTCCATTATCTGCTATTTCTGACATCTATCAGCAAAGTCTTAGGAGATGAAAACTTAAAGCAAACTTCCCTTTTAGCGCAGAATCCTTCAGCCAGTGGACTGCAGTAGATCACTCAGAACTGGAAATACGTCTGCCCCTCTACAAATACGCCTGTACCAGACTTTTCCTTCCTCTTTTGACAGACGTGTCAAGTGTTCTGATTACAGAGACACCTGAACTGCACACAGCTAATCAGATAATCAGAGAGCAGGCCTCTAAACATGTATGTGCATGTGAACCTGCTAACAACATGTCGCAAAGAAGCAAGTCCAAGACAATTTTAGAATTCGTTTAATAAAGTGGCATCTGTACAGCCGAGGTGGTAATGTTCGCCACAGCACTTTAAATATTTTATCATGGAAAAATGTGTTAATGTATGGGGTTATCTGCACCTCGACTTTGTTTAGAGTCAAGAGAGAACACCACATGAGAAAAAAGCTTCCATATTTTCTTGCCATATCTTTTCTTAACTTCATAGAGGAAACTCTGTTGATTGTAATCTACATATTCATTGTGACACCAAAGTAGATCACAGAACCCAGCCCTTTTCAGTAAAGTGGCGTATGTAGCTTCTATTCCAACAACACCTCCACTGAGGAGGCACAGGAGACTGTGCCAGGCTCCCTCTTTGTAGCAACAGGAACATTCAATGATACAGTGTCTGCTAATTATAATGTCTGACAAAATGTGCACGCAAACATGCTAGGAACAGCGAGCAGCTCAGACATGTAGGTATTTGTACGCTAACACGCTAACAACATGCTAACAACAAGCTAAGACCCAAACCTGTTATTAGCAGATCACACCTCTCCAAAGTGTGTAATCAGAACCCCACAGCAGCAGCTTAAGTGTCTGCTCCCGTGCGAAATCAGTCAGAGTAAATGTGTATCATGTAATGACAACATCAGTGCCCTGTCATAAAGACAGATGTTAAGTTACAAACATAAAAAGACAAAGCCAAGATAAAAGAGCTTGTGACTAACAGTTCCCATGCAGACATTACGGGACATGTCCCAGTACATGCTCTGCAGACACTACCTCACTTCTCTAAGAGAACCTCTGCAGCTGTAGGAAGCTGTATGATGTAGGCTTTTCCCATAGACAGTTTTTCTGTGTACATATATTTGTGCATGGGACTCAGGCCTACAGTGGCGTATATGTGCTGTAGATCCTCAGCTATGTCACCAAATTCAATGGTGACATATTCAACACCTTGGATTGGTATTTCAGACGTTAGACCAGTGCTTCTCAATTATTCACAGCCTCTTACTTCACTACAATGTACACAGTAATTATGCATGTCCATAAAATGATGTAACAGAACCCTACACAAGGCTGCATGAATCACAGACAATATACTAACTAGCAAATTTAGTTTACTTGTTTTGATCCAATACTGTGAAATCTTATTATTTCAGCAACGGACACTAAATGAGTTCTCAACCTAAGCCTGTATTGGCACACATATTAATCTGCAGATGTTATGATGTAATTGAATAAGCAGGATAAATATTATTTGTACGAATATGACGACGTGCATCCAGGGGTACTTTGAAAGCAGACTAGCTTTAGGTCTCCTCTCACCAGGCTAACTTAGATTTAACTCCAGTTAAAGTTAACTTATTTTTTCATTTTTGGTCCCATGAGCCATTTCTCTGGGTGACGTTGCTTTACATGTTAACTTACTATTAGCATTACTGTTGATCATTTAGTTAGAGTAAGTAGTAGTTTCCCAAAATACTTTTGTAAAAAATAATATATATATATATATAAAAATATATTTTAGGACCACTATCTTGTCCTTCCATTTTGAAATAACAGTACTCTTACTTTCAATAAACGTTTTGGGGGGTCCGTTCTTTTTCTTTGCTTTCCTCACCTCTAAACCTGAAGTGTCAGAGGGCCACAGGATTATTGGTAATCTTCCCGGCACTGGATTGGACATTGGCTACGTCGTCCGCCCGGTGTGCAGATGTGGAACTACGCTTTGACGTGTGAGCGTTTCCAGAGCACCTCTCCTCCCCCTTTTCCCCCCTTCTCTTTCTGCGTCTCTAGGCCTCCCTCGCTTCCTGGAGCTAATTTTCGGAATGATTTCATGGCCGCAGAATGTCCTAATTGCGGCGGGCTGGTGTGCCTCTCCGCAGGGGCTAGACTTTTTTCTGTTTGATTGTAAGTACGTAGTCTGCCAAAAAGGAGGGAAAGCGGGTTTGGGAGAGACGGGGGTGACTTGCGGAGGTTTGAGGCCAGTGGGGGAGCTGTCATTTTGATGGACGTCGCCGGGACCCGTTTGCCCTGGCGCCCCTGACCTCCTTCTGCAGCTCTCTTGACATCTCTCTGGGCTCGACAGTTAAAGCCAGGTGGGGGACTGGATGTGAGAGATTTGTGCCAAAAAGCAACACAGAACAGGCCTTCGTTCATGGACAGGGAAAATACACTGCAGATTGGAGCAATCAGTGGCGTGGCTGACACGTACAGGGTTCGTTTTCTGTTGCGCCGATGTCGTTACCAATTCACTTTGCTTTGACGACGTAGTGAAAAAGCGCAGGCACAAAGAGTGTGACTTTGTAAAGAGGGTTGTCCATTTCACCTCTGTCAAAAAACAGGCTTAAAAAACATCCCAAGCTGCATATTTCATGTTTGCATTGTGCCTGTTGAGATATTTGATTCAGACTTCAGAAGAATTAACACGAGCAATTGCACTGCTTGAGCTACCAAATCTGTTAATAGTGCACAATAACAAAATACAATAATAGCCCTAGTCAGACATTATTAGTTTTACTTCGAGTAAACTGTAATAATTATGATCGTCGTCTGTGTCACTAGTCCCTTGCTCAAAGCACAAAAAACTGTGGTACAGAAATGACCCCAGGAAGTACAAGCCCCTCGTCGTGGTAACCAAGGACTGAGCAGCATGTTTGGATCAAGGGACTGTATTTGTGGCTGTTTCATAATACATCTGATTGCATGGCAAAGAACAACATCTCATGCTATAAAGCTTAAAACAAACTTAACAGTTAGTTGAAAACATGGAACTTGCAACATGGATGACTTAAAAGGTTCTTGTCATATTAAATAAGTCTGAAAGTCTGCCATTTCCAAAATAAAATATGTAAAAACAAGTGAATTACTGATATTTCTGATCTGAATGCTCACAATAAAGCACCGATTTTGTGTGGTAAATTACATTTTACAGACGTCACGAGGTAAACCTTGCAAGATCTGCACGTTTTAAAATTAAATTATGTTAAGTCATTAAAAACTCAGCATCCAAAATTGGCAAGTGACTTCTCAAAAGAAAAATCCATATAAATAAGGCTTATCAAGAAACTGACAAAGCAACAGAACAGTTAATACGATTACATGCATGCTAGGACAACTGGATTACTAGACGTGCAATTAAAAAACAGTTTTTCAAAATGCGCATAAATCCAGAAACTATGCTTGAGGTGTTATGGTTCGAATCTCAATGATCCCAATAACACATCTGGAGAAGTCTGTGTATAGTCGTATTGATGTTGAATCAATTCGACTAAAGACTGGGTTTTCAACTGTCCTCTGCATGAAAGTAAAACTACCAGAGGTTCAGTGTGTTTATTTGCGTTATGAAGAGCTACACAGTCCCTCAGATGTCAAATGCTCAACGTAAATGAGTTGTTGCTAATCTATGTTTACCAAAAGTGTGGTTATATGTAAGATAGCTATTTTATTAACAATTATACAGTATATTATCATTCATTAATTTTCTACGGCTTGTTCCCGTTAGGGGTCGCTGGTGACTGGAGCCTATCCCAGTGACTTTGGGCCTTAGGCGGGGTACACCCTGGACAATGGCCAACTCATTGCAGGGTTATATATGGTCATATTTTACGTTTTAGAGGTAATGGTTAATTACGGTCCCTGAACTTCTCTTACCACCCGCCTGGATCCTGGCTTGGACCTGGAGATGGGCCCCTGGGTTCTGCACTGCGGCTGCTCATTGCTGCAGTTAGTTTGCCCCAGTGGCATTGAAGGATGGGTCAAAGGCAGAAGAAAAATATTTGTGTCCATCCTTTTTGATAAATTTTCATCCAATAACTGTCTCCAAGAAGGAAAATACATTTTTATACATGTGCTGGATTCCCCTTCAAGTGCAAGTGCCACTTGGTTTAATAGAATATCCAATAAAGTCAGCACAGATGTATCCTGAACCATCTTAAAAGAGCCCAATATACTTCCTGCTTGATGTCAGTAAAGAAAATATATAGGTTTAATCTTTGACACCAATAGATCATTATTTTATGATTTTAACATTTTAAATCACAATATTGATCTAAAACAAAGTAAAGAAACATCAAACGTCCAGTTGAAAATTGCAGCACCGGTTTCTGCCGGCCTCTTTCTGGTACGTCACTGTAAACGTCACAACAAAGTGCCGTGCTGCCGGACCATTTTGATGATATCACCTATGGAGAGACACAGTTCACAGATGTTTACAATAAAGCTATGGTTTAGCTCAGCAAGTTTATCTGACAACTAAGCATCTAGCTATCTGAAGAAGGTACTGTGGTCTTACATGGTTCTAGTAAATTTTCCATTTGTTTTCCCCATAGGGATTCTGACAGCACAGAACATAGAACAACATAGAATTATATTTAAAATATGTTTCTGAAACTTTATAAATTACTAAGTTAAGTACATTTGCAGAGTTTTCAGTTTTACATGTGTTTTGTACTGAAAACAACTGCGTTATGGCCATTAGTAACAACATAGCTGCCTAGCCTTCGTCATGCCTTTAAACTCTTTACATTTAAAATGTTCTAAATCTCTGGCAAAAATGAATAGAAAATGTACTTCCGGAACTGCTGTGAACTTCAAAGTGAAGTGAAGTTGAACTCCATTAAGAGTGGTACATTATTAAATGTGCACAATGTAACTTTGCCTGGAATCTTTCACATTGTATGGTATTGAACTAATCTGTCTCCATGGGAACAAGAAGGTGACTCTACCAGGCTGTTACAGGTCAGATCTGTGGGCAGTAACAGAATGCATGTTTTATGAATTTCATGTTGTTGTTTTTTTGTATGCGGATAATCATGTAATTGACTAAATGGCAATAAAGTTTACTGGGGAACATTTCAGGCAATAACAGCTTTGTGTAGATCAGCAGGAGGCCGACCAGCTACCAGATAAATTATTATAATTATTATAATTATTGTGCACCTTTAATTACAAAGGCTACGGTTATGTAAAAAGCATACATAATGTAAAATACATTTAAAGGAAACATTATGCATTATTTTGTAATGTTATAAGCCTTTAAACATGCTCTTGAGTACCTTAAGTTTGGCATCTCATGTTCAGAACAAAAAAAGTGTTTATAAAAACAAAATGAACATTTGCTTTGGCTTTTACGCAGTTTAAGCGCCATATACTGGATGCATAGCGCTCACACAAGCTAAACATCAGGGGAGTTCAGCAGGGAGTGTTTCTGATGGTCTGAGGGAGAGGATTTTCAAACCAGCATTCCTCAAAGTAGCGTGAATGAAGCTAAATGCAACTCCAGCGTTTTTGATGACGGAACATTGTAAGAACATGGTTTAAAAGCTCATAAAAGTCACTATAGCATAATATGTTCCCTTTAAGTTGTAAAGAATTTATTTTCCATATAAATAACTGTGACAATAATCAGTGTCTTTTCTTCAATAAGTGTAACAGAAATGATCATAACATTACATCTAACGCCAGTTCCAGCGCGCAGTGAGGTTCTATGTTGAGTTGATAATTGTGAGTCTCTGTGTGTGTGCGTAATGTCTTCTGTTTGATGGCTTATGCGACCTCACAGGCCTCTCCGTCATGTGTGCGTCTCCCACCGCTTTATTTACACGCGCTGTTTCTCATTTCACACTTCACACACTCCCCGTCATCAGCGGCAAATCGAAAAATCAACACAAAAAATAAAAAAGGGGGAAAAAAATCACAAGGCAGCGAGCGGCGGCACAGTCAGATGGAAGGGAAATTGAAAAATGAAAAAGACGCGGAGTTCCTGCTGTCGATGGGGCTGTGTGATGGAAACCAATCGCCGTGGAAACAGCACGAATCAGCACTGCCCTCCCTCTCTCTCGCTCAATGTACCCCCCTCCTCCAACAGTACACATGAGGTAAGGGGGGCTGGAGATGTGTACAGTTAAATGAACATGAAGGCTTCGTGGTCCGTTCCAAGGTTCTGTCTCCAGAGCTGAGCCGGTCCAGATCCTCATGCTCTGCTTCAAATCTGCTCCAATTACTCTCAGTGTAAACGTACGCACTGTCAGGGCCCAAACAACTGTGGACAAGAGCTTTAATCGCTTTATTTACCACAATTATACAAATTTGTGTTCTGCGTAAGAATCCTAGATATGTGTTCAAACCACTCTAGACAGCTTAGCCTTGGTATTTCTGTCTAATTTCAAATGTGTGTGAAGATTATTTTTGCTTTATTGAATTCTCAAAACAGAGGCATAAGGTAGAATCTCCATGTTCTCCATCTAATCTTCAAAACACAGAGAAATGAATGTACTCAAAAATGTAATCAAGAAGTACTGATGCCAAATACCTGATTTTCAAATCATAAAAGAAGGAAGTAGGTGTTTAAATCTGTCAAACTTGTTCCTAGCTCTCACAAACTCTTTGGAACATGACTAGAATTCACATGCATGAATTTCCAGGTGTGGTGCAAAACTTTGGAGCTGTTTTTTTCAGACGGACAAGTGAAGCAGCGTGGACCACCCTGACACAGCCAATGAGCTCTCATTCCAAAGCGTCATATTGTCACACGCATGGCTTTTACATATTTGTTGTAGATCAAACGTTTCATTATTAGATTAATACAACATGTAGTGGTGTGATTTTTGTTACAAAGTTTAGTTTTTATTTTTTGGTTTAGTTGACAAGACAGCCCTAAAGTGTGGAAAGAAAGAGAGCGTGAAAACATTCAGTAAATGGTTGAAGTTTGGAATCTAACCCACAATGCCACTGTGGCAGCAACGACATGCGCCATCAGCGAGCACAAATTCTGCTTTTAGAATACACTTTCTGGAAGATTTACTCTCTTATGTGGAAAAAGTTGAATAATGCAACTACTCAAGATCGTATTAAAAAACAACTTTACATTGTAGTTTTAGTAGCATCTTAGATCTTTTTTTTTTTTCCAAACAAAATATATATTACTATAACTATGTAATTCTATCATAATACAATTTAAAGCTGAATTAAAGTGTATTCCAGTATTTTCTGAACTCAGAGCAGGCGAGAAGGTGCTGCCATTTGTATGTCTAGATAAAGTGAGATGTACAAATACGTACATGGCAAGAATTATACAAGTACAAGATGTTTCTAAATCCACTCAAAAAAGTAAATAATTACCCAAAATGTATCCTCAATTATAGTAACATCAACACTTTAATGCGGTCTTTCTTCAGTTCTAATAAATATCATGAACTAGTCCATGTTAAACATCAAAATACAAATAGAAGTCAAGTTTACGGAATGTACCCAATGACTCAACTCATTCAACACGGTTCATTTTATCAATGAAGTGATTGCAATTCAAATTAGGAAAAAAAAAAAACTCATGCATTTTTTAGACAAACCTAATTATTTCCTGCCAGAAATAAAGGGCTAAGACATTTTGGTTTTCATTTGTTTTCAATTATTCAACTACTAATGCAGAGCTCTATTGCTTAAAAAAAATAGGGCCCTGCATTAATAATATTTTATTCCAGATCAAGACCCCGCGATTTGTAACTGTCAATGATCAGCTTTGGTCTTTTTAATGGAGGGGTCCAGCCAATCCTCTGTCAGTAAAAACGTGTGGTTTGGAGCAGAGTTCAGGCTTAGAAGGAGGAAATTTGACTTTTTGTTAAATGGCAATGATTCAAATCTCTATTGTTGAAGAAAATTCATATTAAAATCAGTTTTTATTTGACCGCAAGATTGAAACTACGATTTTGATGCTTGGCCTGGACGGGATTACACAAACATCTTGACATAAGAAAACAAAAACATTAATTAAAACCACTGAAAGACTACTTGGTAAACAAATTTTCAAAGATTAAAATTCAGAATTCATTTTAACATTTGTATAAAGTGATAGGTTTGCAGTTTGGACCGTATTCCTTCCTCTTTCCTGTCATGTTACTTCTCTGACAGTTGCTTGTTGTCCCCCATGTCCCTGTCAGACTGTGGTTGGGGCCCCGCACTGGAGTGACTGGTGCATGCAGAGGTGAGTGCTGCTGCTGATGGGGGAGGCATAGGGGGCCGATGGGGGTGGTTGATTCTGTCTCCAGGCCTGACACTGTCCACACTGCCCCAGCCCGTCACTCCTGATTAGGCCTGCTGCTGTACAGACCTCTGCAGTCATGGAGCTGGTGGTCTCTGGAAGCCATTACAGCGGCCCACAGTGAGTACCCGGCCCGTCCTCTGAACACCACCCCGCGGGCTCCTCCTAATCACTCCCAGATGAAGAGGACTGGAGAGGGAGGGGCAACGCAACAAGTCAGACAAATGGTAAGTGTGGAAAAGTTCTGCTCTTACAACTTTTGACATTTATCGTTAGTAGTAAAATGTACTGTAGAAATGATCTTTTATTTGTTAATACTCCTGGCAGGTGATTCTTTCAGTATTTTACCAATCTGAAGATTTTGTTGAAGCAGACATTTGCTTTTTCAGGTACCTGCTACTGAACTATATAACAGAAGTGGATCATCACTTTTTATTTTGTTTGTTGTAAACTGCAATATTGATCTAAAACTGCTTATTAATAGAATCAGGTCCATTAGCTTCCTCTTCAAAACTGCAGAACTGATAAGCTCCGCCTCTTAATAGTGACATTTCACCGTAACAAGCAGTGGATTGTCGATTACATGGCAATAAGTGGCTATGTGGCTTTTTAGAATTCTACATGTATCACTCAGAGTCTTCATTTTTTCAAATAACCGTGAAGGACAGGAATGCAGGAGTGGATGGGGGGTAGAAGAAAACAGGAATTTTCTGAGCGCTTGAGCCTCAGTTAAAGAACTTGTGGAAACAAGTTAAATCATACAAGTTGATTTTGCATAATATGTCAGCTTAAAAATGGCAGTAAAATGAACAACCCAGGGTTGCTCAAAACAATATCATATTTTTTTGGCACCAACATGTCAACATATTATTGTGAACTGTTGTGACCTGATTCTTAAAACGCCATAGCTCTCTGGCTTCCTCAAGTTCCTGTCCACAGTCTCTTCCTTCTAAACACAGCCGTGGCTGACTTTGGCACGGGCTGCTGTTATCTGTTCAGCATGGCTACAAACCATACAGCTACAGAATGTACACATAGGGAAAAATTATAAAAAATACAACTTTCAATGTGCCATACAATGGTCAAACGAAAACATGCACATGGAAAATTCCACTGCTTCAAGTTGTAGTAATGTGATGTAGTAAGCAACCACTCACTCACATCATATTCATGCATAGGCAAGGTAGGTTGCCCAAGGACACAACTTGAGATGTGAGATAAATCCTCCAACCTTTGGGTCATTTTTACTTTGAATACAATCCTCCTCCTCAAAAAGGCCTGCTTTTGGATCCACTAGTTTAATTCTCAAATCAAGATCAAGATTCAAAAAACAAAGTGGAGTAAGATGAATGACTGTTGTTTTTTAAACAAGCTAACGCCATGGATCTATTAAATGAACTGGACAAGGCACGCCCCTTCGAGCCAGATTGATTAGTGGCCGTGCAAGGTATTGCAGCCCTTTGGGCCCAACTTTTTTGTATAATTGCATATTATGAGTGCAGACAGAACTTATATCTTTTCAGTGTTTAAATAAAATAGAAGGAAATGTTCTTTTTAACTGTTTCTGAAGTCACCAAAATTACCGTTAAGTGACGTCACAGTAAACATCGGACAATAGAAACAGAAGCACGAGGACATTGCTAGACCTGTAAGTTGTGTTCAGTATATTCAGACGCTTTCACATATGATCTTATATGAAGAATACAATTACAATCACACAAGCTAACGTTGCCACAAAAACTTGCACTTGTGCTAGCCCCTATTCAGGAAGTAATGTGGAAGAAACCTTTTTTTTTTTGCTTCATACACCAATGGGCACATGTCATAGGGATCAATACAGTGACATTTTGAATTCTGCCAGATTTAATTATAGTTCTATGGCTAACATGCTAAAATTTTCTTATCCACTTGTACTCTTCTTATGACCAAATGCAGAGCTGCCAGGTTCAAGACCATTCTGCCTTAAGAAACTGGAAACTGATCATGTTACAATAAAGTGTGTGTGGAGGGGCCGTGGACACTGAGCAATGGTGACAAAACCCCTCAGGCCATACAGTTTTCCCACCGTCAGAGCTTCCGTTAGCAGAGGCAGCTAATGTTGGCTAACTGGGTGGGCACAGGTCACAGGCAGAAACCTTAGCTTCAGCAAACACACAGTAATCAGGCAGACGGACACACTAGACTGGAGAAGGGGCCAATGGAACGTGATATCGGCCATATCAGTCCAACTGTCCTTTTGAAGGGCCATGAAGTCTGAAGGAACATGATCATGATCTGACTCCATGGAAAGGGGTTAGTTTACTATCTGATTTATGGAATGACTCTTTTTCTAAATTCAGATTAAATAAAAACATTACCTAAAGTACAATACAATGTGTTATTTTACTATACATTGATACGATTTATACTGCATCAGAGGTCGGGATTTTTGAGTTCCAACTTCAGTTCGTCACCTCAGACTGGAACATTCTTACGTCTCGGAATTCGTATTTGGACACTTGGGCAGCATTTCAGAACTCCAAGTTGATCCGAGTTACACAAGTTTGATATTTGACAGTTAAAATATTGAATTATTTTGTCTTTACCTGCCTTCTCTTGTCCACCCTCAATCTGTGAAAACCTGTTCCTGTGCAGCCTTTGAGCCTCTACAAATACGCTGTTTTTGCTTATGTTTCTAACCTACACTAAGTTAATTCAACTCAATTTATTTTTGTAGTGCACAGTACAGTTGCCTCTATGGGTCAATTAATGACAACAAAAGCAGATATTCACTCTCAAACGATGCTTTATAAACTGTGCATGTAATAATCTAAACGAAGCATTTTAAATGAATCCTGGCTGATTTTGGCAAAATACTTGTATGAATCGTTACTACACATAAACTGTACTACACTGCAACTTATAGGACTTATTATATATAGGACTGAGAAATGCTCTTTCTGGTGCACACATATTTATATTGCTACTAAGTTTATTTAGTGTAATTGTAGTTTCCCACTCCCACAACATGAAATACAGACGCAAAAGTCCCAAAAATAGTTGAAAAAGTCAGAACAATGCATAATATAAGACCTTTAAATCCTTACATTTCACCACATTCAGAATTAGCTTTTTTAGCCTCTGATTTATTTAATGTTAAACAAGGATTTGATGCCGCCCAGTAAATCCACTGAGCAACTGTCTCCATCAATTCACAATCATAAAACTTGTGCGTCCCCTGGGAGGAGCGGGGCCAGATGGGGTGCCGGGCTGCCATGTGACTGGACGGCTAATTAGCACAGAATGGTTGCTTTCCTAACGAGGCTGAGGACGTTTGATTAGCACACCTAAACCTCCCCTTCGCCCCCGGCCTTGCTCCCTTTTTGACAGCCACCTCACAGCTGGAGCGCTCCTCTGTCAGCGTGTGGCGGTAAAAGCAGCGGGCAGAGTTTTTCGACCATTTTAAGCTCTGTTTGGATTTACGACAGAACTGTGGCTACGACGTGAAATGGATCTTTTCCCAACAAGGGCTTGTTTGAGACTGGGTTTGAGGGAGAGAAATATACAGACTTAAGTGGCTGGTTGTTCCTGCCTGTGCGTTCGTGCTTAGGCCTTCATTCAAAGTGCATGGCGTAAAAAGCATAATAAACACACAGATTGGATCACTCACCAAGCATGAATTGCTTGGCTAAACAGGCTGTGTGCCCAAGATTGTATGTGTGTTGATTGTGGGAAATCAAGGCCTCACAACCCACACGCCAGATGACACTATTTCTTTGGTAAGGATGATCTGATTGGGCTGAGCTGGGGTTGAAAAGCCACAGTTCCATTTGGGTTGTACACCAGGGGTGGATCCTCAAGCCAAACTATTACGGTGTTTAGATCTGGGCTCCACTTGGTCTTGTTTGGCTAAAGAACTACCGTATTTAGGTCTAAGCAATGATGTCACAAGGAAATAAAACACACTTTAAAATAGAAATGCTTTATTGTAAACTGAGGTACCACTAGTGGTACACAAACTCCTTCCGGTGGTTACATGGATTCCTCTGCAATTCTAATATTTGCTTAATTTAGAGTCAGTTTAAACCACATTTCTGTCCGCCTTTGGGTTAGTCCTTGTTTGTTTGCCCTATTTAGACCTAGTTTAGCCCTCGGATAATCCTGGTTTAGATCTAGCGGTACTTTAAATGCTTTCTTAGATGGTACTTTGGGTGAAAAGTTTGAGAACTACAGCTTTAGAGGTAACAGTGTCATAATTTGTTCCTACAATGTATAGATATGCAATATGAAATAAACCTTGGCTATTAGAAGATATTCTGCAACATAATGGTGTGCAATGGAATTTCCAAAATACTATACTATAGACATGACAGCAACTCTTATACTGAATGAAAGGTATTATAACAATTACTCAGTACTAGCTTGTTTTTGCGAAATACATTTTTACTCCTACTGTGCATTCATAATACACTTCTGATTCAAATCTGGATCCATTTGCGCGGATAGTTCAGTTTGTTTGGGAAATTGTAAACGCACAATTGAATTCTGATGCGGGCCAAAGAAGCAAACTCTGGTCCGGTTGGAAAGGTCAGTCTTGGCCCAATGGAATTGTATTTTGGCACAGTTCATTTGATCAGTGAGACTCGTAAGGCTTGGAATCAAAACACACTCCTGTGCAGTAATCAATGACGCATCAAATGACACACTGAAAGACGTGGAAAGTTGGAGGAGTTGTGGGGCCATACAAAAATATCACTGTTTCCAGTAATTAGTTACAAAATTAAAAATAAATTAAACCAAACAACAAACAGTGACACTTGATCTGACTTAACTGTGAAAAAGTGGCTTATATCCATCAAATACTAAGCTGCACCGATGCCTCTTGGCATGCAAAAAAAGTTTTTGTTCTTGTAACTAGGCTACTATTAGTTATCAAAAACATTCTTTTTTCTTTCTGTAAATAGTCCACCCAGCCTTGACCTCTCCACCACACACACACCTCCCTCATGCATGTGCTCCTGGATCCAAACCAAACTTTGTGCAGAATCTGATATTTCTGATCTTCGGGGAAAGCTGCGCCCTGCAATCGAGTGTCCTGGGACCTCCCTCTGTCATCGTATTCCACTGTGTTCCTTCAACCCAACCATCCAACGCACGCCAATATTATCCCCAAACGTCAGCGCAGCTCACATCTCCGCTCGAGCTTAATTCGCTCTGACATGCCCCCGCTGGCTCGTCCTGGGCTGGGGTCGGCAGATGGACAGGCCAGCGATAGGGGGGCTCATATCGGTGTCAGCGATCAGATCTCATCTCCCCCAATCACCGGCAGAACCACAGCCACGGGATCTGTGTACGGTCTGTACTGTGCCAGGTGATTGTGGGGAGCAAATGTGGTGATGGCTGCAGGAGTGTGTTGAAATGAAGATGAATGGATGGGAGAGTGAGCCAAGCAGTGAGGTAGAGGTAGGTTTATGGTCCTCCGCTCTGCCAGGTCATATCCACATCCCAATCCCGTCCTCCTGTCCCTCGGTCCCCCGTGTCACAGCTGTCCGGTGCAGAGTGACATGGGATAGTGAGTCGTGATGATATCCGCTGTCAACAAGGCCAAAGCAAGGATTTGAACTTTCACTGGACTGGTTTGTAACTGTGAATAGTTGTTGGGACCGAAATCCAGATCATGATTCAGGTCATGCGTATTTTAACACAGTGAGAAGCATTAACAATTGACTGAATGGTTACATTTTGATAAGAAAACATAGAACATAGTGGCATGTGTTTAAATAAAAGACAAGAGAACATTTAAGACCGGTGAAAGCTTTTCTATAAATGTTCAGATATGTTCTTGCTGGGGTTTTAACTTGTCACCACTTGCTTCAAAGACATAATACCAGATGAGCTGTCAGTGTTAGATGTGACGAGAACTTCTTAAAGAAAACCAGGCTCCGTTCTTTGGGCGGCTACGTCCAAATACTTTGTTACTGAATGTTTCTTGCAACAGTTTCAATCAGCGGCATTTCTAACAACGATCACATTTTCAGGGGTGGAAAGCAATTAATTACAAATACTCATGTTATTGTAATTGAGTTGGTCTTTTTTGTTAACTTTTTGACAAAAAAAATAATGTGTTCTTGTAACTGAGTGTATTTCTAGCCATGCAATTGTAATTGACTACATTTAAAATGACAGGAGTTAGTCACTATGTTTACATACATGCCAGAGAAAACCGGATATCTGGCCTCGAAATGCATGTAAACCCGGGAAGTACTATTGATATGAAACTCAAAGATCCCAATGACAGAGAATCCATATCTAGTTGTACACTAGTGTGTGTGTAGTCTGATAAGGACTAGAAGCAGACAAGGAGAGGTTTCAGCTAAGACAGGACAGGAAAATATTAGATATGTGTTTGGATGTGTACTGATGATGATGATTTTTATTTATAGAGCGCTTTTCCACCTTGTGTAGAATGATCCATTGTAGAAGACATTTGAAAGGTTGTCATCCGGACAATGTTTTACAAATCAAGATGTTCCATCGACTTCCATCCCAAAGGAATTGCATTCTTTCGGATAGAAGTCAAAACGACTTGATTTTAAAAACACTGCCCAGATGACTACATTTGAAACTTGCTTTAGATCAGTAGAGATGACAAACCACGGTTCCTCCACGGTCTGTGAAGTTGTGGGGGCAAAGACGATTTGAGTTTGGTTGTTTAGAGCACTCTGAGTTTTCGGTGCATGTAAACGTAGTGACTGATAGAGAGCAGATACAAAGTGTATTTTGGGCCAACATTTTGGAAAACTGTCATGCAACATGCAAATGAATGAATCAGTGCCGAGTCCAAACCTGTTTAATCAGAAGTTTCTTGATGTGTCAGTTGTACAAGATTTGTGCTCTCATTCTCACACTCATCTATTACAGTGAGCCGCTGAGTAGTGTGCCCTCTTCCTGTCACTCTGCGCCTGACAGCTGGACAGATGAAAACTGCAGATAGCCATAGGAACCATGCATTCCCTACCCCTGCTGCTTTTTATTACTCCAAACGGGACATGTATCTGCTGCTGCGGGCAAACTAGTTCCCAAAGATTCTAATGGCGTCGTGTTTATAGAATCGTACAGGCACAGACTGGGTTCCTGGTGCCAGTGCCTGGTCCACAGCTGTCAGGTGTAGAGTGATGCAGTGTGAAGTCACCATAACCTCTCTCTGAACAGGTCTAATAACTGTTCCCACACTCTTTGCCAGCATGTTTACATAGATGCATTATAGGAAAAGACTTCTATTTTCCATAATCAGTAGACGCGGCATTCGATGCCTATGCTATTGACTTACTTACTTACTTACTCACTTAGCAACTCTGCTAGTCCAGGAAGATTTGAGGAACTCGAGAGCTTTTCCCCTGTATAGTTTCCTACAGGGTTTCCGCGGTGCATTAAAATGCATTAAGTCTCATTAAATTAATTTAGGCAAAAATAAGGCCTTATAGTGCATAAAAAAAAAAACATTAAATTAAATCCCCACATGCATTAAATCTGAAAAACAATTTGAAAAAAAGATGTATCCATAGGAACAACAACGTAATAAAAATAAGATTATATAATTATTGCAGTGCGTGTGACACACACACACACACACACACACACACACACACACACACACACACACACACACACACACACACACACACACACACACACACACACACACACACACACACACACACACACACACACACACACACACACACACACACACACACACACACACACACACATCTTGGATCAAATTATCTAAAAAGTAAAAAAGCTAGGGTTCAGAACATGCATGTGCATGGTTTAAATTTCATGAAAATTAGCTTTTTTGTATTAAGGTAGTTTATTATATTCTCGTCATTCTGCTGCCCAATGGAATGGTTACAAGCCAATAGTTTTTACTAATGTTTGTTAGTAGTAAAACATAACAAAAGTAAAAAACAAAAGCATGAACGTCTTATTTTGACGTTGATTATGGCATTAAAATCTTGAATTGTAGCATTAACATGCATTCAATATGATTAGCTGAAACTTGCATAAACTCTGTATTAGCATTTACCCGCTAAGTAATAATAATCAAGAGGGTTTGGGCTCATATAAACCATGTATGCCATTCATTTGGATGTGAAGGTACGTTCTGTTTAATGAAAGCATCGACAAGTCAAGTGATGGAGTTTGAACCATGGGCAGAGATAGATAATTTTATGTCTCTGAATGTCTGGGATTAGATGCGCAACATATTTTATCATTATTTAGCTCATTTTCAGAGTGCACATTAATTATGTCCAGAGGCATTTAAGAGCTATAAAACGTCCAGCCTTGGCAATTTGTTTATGACCATTTAAATTATTCACAGTGTTTTTAATACCACAATGATAATAAAAAACACTCTTTCTTAATCTTTAACACAAAGTAGTAGCAGTTTCTTCAGTATCACCATATGGTATTTTGCTACATCTGATAGATGAAGATCAGTGTTTTCCTATTTTTGTGTGTGTTTTTTCCAGTTGGCTATCCTTATTTGCTTAAACTGTATAGTTTCAATCATAGTTTTAGTATCAATTTATTTCTGGGTATGGACAATCCTAATTCGTATTAGATCATTTTAACCAACGTTTCCTTTTTGGCTTACCAAAGAGTCCAAAGAGTTCCTGAATCACGAAACACAATAAAGATCTTTTTAAAGTTATTGCCTGCTCATTTAACTTCTCAAACTTGCAAGTGTGGAGCTTACCTTAATGACGGCAAACCATTCAAAGTAGATTTTATAGCGATAGCGCCCTTTTCTTTTCTGTAAACCCAATACTTTAGTTTTTTAGTGCAGGCCTGTATACAAAAAGCAGGCCCATCTAAACCTGATTGTTTCAAAGGAAAGATAAAGGCCTTGATTGTTCCTTGTTGATATACATTTGTAACAATCTGACCATAATTTCCCTCAATGACAAGCAACGCTGCTTTATATCCATCAGCAAAACCACAGCAAATGTCTGAATATGTCTAATTTCAAAATCATAAATGATGTATGAATATTACGAGTGAACCGCAGAGCTCTGTGCAGTATTTGTGCCAGATGTCAGCGTAAACAAGGCATAAATAAGACAAAATGATAAACACATGCTAATGGAACAGAACACAAGCTAACACAGCCAAAAGCATAAATTGTTATGAGTCCATAAAAGTTTATCTGAGCCACAAAGACTCGGCTGGAACAAAAGAGACAGTCGTAGAATTTATGAGCAACAATAACCGCAGCCATGTTTTGGAATAACACCAGAAAATACTCGGCTTTGAAATACGGCAGTGCGCTGTCATGTGACCCTGGGGAACTTCCTGCTTGGTGTTGCCAGATTTTGACATTCTTTGGGTTCACTTCAAAGGTTTGTGTTGGTGTATAAATTGTCACGTCATCAAAATGTCTCCTCTTTTACCACCTCACTCACACCTCACACCACTGCATGCATGTTTCTGTTAGCACGGCTTTTGTGAATGAACCAAGTGAAGGGCTCAGAATTGCACTGAAGCTGTCCCAGAGCAGAGAATTAAAACCTGGTATCACATTTACTGCTGATGTGGAATGATAATTTGAGAGTAGCACGTTTACACGCAGAGCAAAAACCTTTTAACATTAGTCGTCCGTTGATGTTTGAGAACTGGTCAGACGGGAGCCGACAGTTCTGTGCTATCATGTTTCTTGTACAATTTTGAAAGAAGGGATGTTTCCACAGCTGTTTGTTACAAATTTAAAAGATAATAAAAAATAAAAATAAACTTATCCTGGCTGTAACCTTAACCACTATGTCACAACCAGGCACATTCATTCTTTCATTCATTACCTTATAACTAGACCTAGAATGTACATTTTTTAGAATAATCACAAATAACTACAGAGCAGTGGGTGGAGATAGGGGTAGGTGAAAACAGAAATTTTCTAAGCACTCAAGCCTTGAATGCAGTATAATGCAAGATTACTCAAACATGCATGGATCAATAAAAATATATATCTGGATAAACTAATAATGATGAAACACTGTTGTACCACTGTTAAAAGTTCATAATAAAGTACATTTTACATTATACGTCTCAAATAATACTGCATATTCCAAAAAACATAATCTTGAAAGTTTGAAAAATGGTTTGCTCACAGGTCAACTTGGAACTTGACACAATAACATGACCAAATTCTCATTATTATATGTCAGTCTGGCTTTTATTTTCAAAGGTAGTTTCTCAACTTACACAAAGTTTAACCTGAGGAGCATAATTTGCGTCTTTACTCATCTGAATTACTACTCTAGCAATCCATAACAAACATGCAAAACGCATTATATCCACTTTTGCTACGTTAATCCGAGCACTATTGTATAATGATTCCTTATGGATTAGAGAGAGTAGAAAGTAGGGCAGCAATTAAACTTCCCCAACAATTGAGTGATTGACAGTTTGGAACAGGAACAATTAATCCATTATCTTTTGCTTACACCACTTTCCTCACAGTTTCCTCTGATCTCTAAGTGTCCCATCCGCCATAAATACGTGACAGACTGATGGATACTTCCACCGTGACAGAGCAGTTTGTCTACAGTGACAAAAGACAGTAAACCCGCGTGGAGCACCAACAAACAGGCCCCGCGTAACGCATCAATATCCTGCCTTCAGCCTCCCAGCACGCCACCCCACACTCGCGCGGTTATGACGGACACCGATTAGTCAAACTTGTTTTGGCTCGGCGTGCGTCTTTGAGCGGCGGCGGTGACAGATGTGACAGGGGAGACACGCACAGGAATCTGGGCTTTTGAGAGTGAGATGGCTCAATTGAGGAGGGCCCCTTTTTCGTCTTTTCATTCTGCCGCTCAAGTCAAGCAGAAGACATCGGAAGTCCTCCAGCTCTGTTTACACTGAGGGGTTCTCACAGGCCGGGAAAACCTGGAAAAGGCTGGACTAGTTTAGTGCCGATGGGGAAGATTGAGAGATTTAGCCCAGTTATGTCATGATTAAGAATTGGTTTGGTCCAGTTTTAGTAGGTTTGGTCTGCTCTAATTATGAATTTATACTCAGTTTAGTTCAAGTTGAGTTTAGATGTGGTCTATGTGCAAGCGTGAATGCACCCTTAGACAACTGTAACAGAACAAAAAACATACAAGCATGCTCTTGCCATACCTTACAATACATCAAAGAGAGAGTAGAGTAGATTTCGCCAACAAACCAATAGTAATAAGTCATTAATACTTCATAAATTAATGACGCAAATGTCCACAACTGCTGGCTAAGACTAAGACTTGGTTATTTCTCAACGTTTTGTTGTGAAGATAATTTGAGCACCGACGTAATCAAAGTCCAATGAAGGTGTGTGAACTTAAAAAAATCATCGTCGTATGACAAAAAAAAACGCTCAAATATCTCAGTCATCCAGTCGTTTTTTTAATCATTGTTCTTTCTTTTTTACTGATAGTTGACTAATCATCCAGCTAGGAACTCCTGACCAAAATGTAGCTCATGATGTGGAGATGGGTCCCACCATTTTTGATTTACGCCCACACTAGCTAAACATAGTGAGTGTTCAAATCTACACAGTCCTGTCCCTGTGCTGTACTATAATGATTGAGGGCTTAAGGGCTAGAGGTTATATTCGGACACGTTGGACTTTTCTCACACCACACCGAGGTCCCTCTCGTCATTCATACGCAAACAAAACCTGCTAATATCCTTCTAACCCCTCTTGTCAAACCTGTGAGAACCAGACGGCTTGTTCTCAGATCCATCAGCACCTCCTGAACATTTAGCAGAGCAGTGAAATAAATGACTTTCCTCACACATGTATCTGTCCGTTCATTTCAGCACCCATCACCACTGCGCGCTATCATCCGTCTCATATCTCATCTTCTCTCTACATCTGTCAGTCTGCCTGTCCTGTCACTCCAAACATTTGTCTCTGTGTGGATTCTTTTGTGCTGGTTGTGTTGACAGTCGCGCACCTTTGTGATCACACCTGTGCGGGCCGAGAAGCTTCCTGGGCCCACACATTCCAGAAGAGGGCTGCTGGAGCGTAGAAGGGGAGGATGAGAGTATTGTGAGAGAGAGGGGCCACTTGGGGTCAGGAGTCAGGGGCCCCTAGACTATCTCTCTTCTGTGGGTGAGTGAAATAGAGTCGGCAGCGAGAACGTTTTTCAACTGCGGATCACCACCGCGACTGGCAATGGTCGTGTTTGCATAATGAGATGTGCGATTTGAAATAGTTCCGTGACTTTGCAGATTTGCATGTTCTCCCTGCGTCTGTCTGGATGATGGATCAACAAAAAACATGAGCAATAGGTCAGTCCAGTTAAAGAGATAGTGAAAGTTTTGGATCTGATCTTGTAAGTCGTTATAAGGCGTTGCACACAGTCCAACAGTGGTTAGTATTTACTTTTACTTTACTATATGCTAGGGTTTATTATTTGTTCAGCACATTTATGGTGGCACCTTACCTACATTCTTAGAGTTCCAAGTCTCAACTTTGATCATACAAAATTAGCCCCTATAAATGACCAAGAAAATGCACCAATAATCAGGACAATTCTATATTAAGATCACAATTTGACGCTTTAATTGTCTCAAAATCTGTAAGAATTACTTTAACTTTTTACTCTTAAAAGTTCTGCTCCTGATTTTACTGCCACAAAAAACGTGAAAAACCGAACAAGTTCATTTTAAACTGCCCAAACTTATGGCTCACTTACCTACCACATTCCGAGCATCCAAATTATTCACAGCTATACGTTTATAACCGCTTTTAAAAGGTGAACTCTTGCTGCAGTAGATTTTTTTAATGTACTACTTTTTTTTGCTGTTTGTGTACTTTTACTCAAGAAACAAAATACTTCTTTGCTATCTTTGCCTAAATGCAATGTTTTGTCGCAGAACCAAACTAAGATATAGAGGAAACTGTACAAAACATGTAAATAATGTGGATAATTTTGGTCCCACGGTCTCTTCAGATGTCTAACTTCCCACCAGTCGACCGTCTCCTCCCAAGATACAGGTGAGTGTGTTCTCATGTCAGTACAAGCCTAGCTCAGGAGGAAGCAGACCAGGCCTACATTTGGGTGAGTCGCAGGTGTGGAGAGACGAGTGCACTATCACTGCTTGCTAACAGAGCTGTCACACTCATAGTTGCAGTGCTGTCACTCAAGCTGTTGGGCCTCATGGTGGTTGTGTCTAAACCTGTCAGTCTCTTGTCTTTATGCAGGTCTGTTCCCAACAAAAACAATTACACACCTTTACATCTTTAGTCAAGGAAAGAGAGGTTTTCTTGTCTTTCTGAATCTAGGGTACAGATACTTTCATTCACATGTTCTTGAAGCTGCCTTTCATACAGAGTTGATAACTTTCCTTTGGCAGTAAGACTTCTTGTGATACTTGGGGGTTCAAAAACTTACTGAATCTAATTTTTCCTGCTGCTGATGACCGCTCTGCTTGTTCTGCCTAACTATGAGTTTTTTTTGAGTCGCACTAAAATAAATCAATGTTTAAAGATCACACATCAGACACAGAATCATGGGTGAATAATCACAGACAGCATGTTGAGGTCATTACATAAAGTCTTGGATACGTTTGTGTCTGTGAAGGTAAGTGTTTGTGTCTCGATGCTAATGCTAACCTAAATTAAAACTTAACATAAAACATTAAAAAAGTCCTTATAATACAGCAAATTCAAAGTCATTTGAATATGTAGATGAGTTCAGACTGTAGCGCTTTTACATTTATCATTCTATTTAATGTAGGTTAGGTACCTTTATAAGACGTCAGTAATTATCCCCCTGTAACTCGCTGTCTGCCACTTGATCTTTAAATATTGATGTATTTTAGTGCAACTCAGAGAAAACACCAAAGAGATGAAGACATTTGATCAAGTGACCATTGCTAGTCAATAGCAGGTATGAGCGCTAATAGTGTTTTTTTGATAAGAGACTACAGCAAAGCACCAAGAAATGGTAAAAATCTGTATGTTTTTGTCCCAACTGTTTCTGGAAAAAGTTCGATTTATTCAATTTATTAGCTTGCTCTGCTCTAAAGCTATGATAGACTGTTCAGCTTAAACTATTTCCAAATACTTTCACTCGCACGCACGCAAGCACGCACGCACGCACGCACGCACGCACGCACACTCACACACACACACACACACACACACACACACACACACACACACACACACACACACACACACAAAAACAAAAAAACAAGCAGCCCAGTTAATTCCCAACCCAGCAGCTGCTGGACGTAGTTTGCATCCCGTACCTGGCCAGACTGAGCAGATAAACCTGCTGGTTACAGCATACAACTCCACAGGCTACATGAGGTACAAGAATACAATAACAGATTCAGAGCCTTATCAGGCCAAGGAGGATTTGGGCAGGAAACTGAAGCTTTTAAGCACATTGTTAGGAGTGTTTGTGAGCACTCAGAGGCAGCAGCAGCCTGTCTCTCTCAGCTGGCTGACAGACAGGTTCATTAATCTGTACTCTGAGACATATGTCTATCAGCACTGCCCTTTATTTCCCGACATTCTCCAGCTCCTGTCCTGTCCACATGTCTCTCTTTATCCCTAGGTCCTGTCTGTATCCATCAGCAGAGGTCTTTTTCTCTCTCTCTCTACATCTCTGTCCTCTCTCACTGTCCACTTGTCCCTGTCTATCTCGCTCTGTCTGCAGTGGTCTATATCAGAACAAACGTGGTGATTAGCGGCGCATTAGTGGTGACACTCGTCTGTCAGAGTGCTCTCTCAAAGTGAATGAGACAACTGCTCTGTCAGATCTCTCAATAGAAAACTCACCATTCATTTACTACAGCGCTGATGCACACCACACACAATCACATCTGTATGGGTTGTTTGTGCAGACACTTCTATGATCCAAAAGTGACATTTTTATTTGAGTCCAGGAGCAATCAAGAGGTTTGAGAAAAGCAACATACAAGCAGCATGTTAATCACTTCTCTCTAAATTATTACAGCTTGAAGATTCTCAAACAAGGACAGAGGGAGGATGTTGAATTGAAACTGTTAGCCATGGTTCCAGCTTGAGCTCAGCTCTCATATACCCTTCTGCACAGCCTTTCATTATGCACATTATCATCATCATTATGAATTTAGAATTTGTATGCAAACTGATCAGAGGAGTTTATTGTGACAAAAAACAACAATCAAAACAATGAAGAAAGCGTGCCATTTTTTCCCCACAAATTGCTGCTTCAGTATCCTATGGGACCAAAAGGGGTTTCAAATGGAATGCCATTTGCTGCTTTATACTGAGGCCCTTCCATTGTTTTGGCATTTCTGGTTTAAGTGTGAATTCCAATCATTTAAATAGAGAAAAGCCTCGCAGCTTAAATATTAGCCTATGTAAAGTATGTTGATTTGTGTAAAATGTTAAACATTCACATGCACCTACCAGTCAACACCATTTGTTGCCTCAAAACGACCGTGGGAGGGTGTGCATAGATCTTATTTGTATAGAACTTATTTGATCGACATATACAAAATCATACAACTGGAAGGAGGGGCACAATAAAAGATGGCGCCTGGGGCAACTTCCGGTACACAGTGCATAAGCCTATCCACATTTTTAAACAATTCGTGCTTTGGGTCAGATGCTGGGAAATTGTGAGTATTTTACAACACAAAGAGTTAAATGTGGCAGTCCAAAGTGCGGAGGTCATCCTGGGTTCTAAATGCATTTCTGTCAACAAAATGTAAACACATTCAAAGTATTATGGACACGGTATGATTTACAGTGAGTTTATCCATATGCGTGTGCTACATGGTTCAGATTCCACACTTGTCTCCTTTGCTACAGAGCGTGACATGGAAACTGTGTCTGAATATTGATCATGCCAGTGTAAAGCCCTGACATGTGCCTTTACTGTGCTCCTCAGCTGTGGAGAACTCTACAAACATCTCAATCATCTACCACCTCTACATGTTTACCCTACAGTTATTAATATGTGCTGCATTAATATGTCACTGATGCACCTCTGAAACACTGTCTCCATAGACCTTATGTCATGAAAGATCAAAGTGCTAGTGATACCTCAGGGGGATGAGTGTTCACCCGCAGACCAGACGTTTGCCGGTTCAATCACAGTCCAAAAGTTTCCAAAAGCCTTGCCTAATATGTTCTTGATCATAATGCACTCTGCACTCAATACTGTTCCCTCACTCTTCCATACCTAACTGTGTTGAAATATGGGGTAATAATTTTAAAACTCAATCACTCTTTCAACAACAAAAAAGGGCAGGGAGTAACACACAAGACTGGATGCCCTGAACACACAAATTCACTTTTTCTTCAGTCCAAGTTATTAAAAATGCATGATCTTGTTAAATCATATACTGCACAGTTTGTAATAGCTTTTCACAACTTCTTACCACCAAACATTCAAAAATGATTCATATGAAGGGAGCAGTTTTAACAGTAACTTTACAGTTCACATGGCAAGAACCACCAGCAGAAGCTGTTCTGTGTCTGTCTGTGGTGTCAAGTTGAGGAACAGTTTGGGGCTGGAACTCAAACTATGTCAAAGCATTTAACATTTTTTAAATCCCTCTATAAACATAATGTGTGGGCACAATAGAGAGAGAGCAATCTTTAAACTCTTTATTCATGTTAATGTACAGTAGACGAGTTATCATACCCTTGTGGTATTTTCTGATTACAATTGTTTGTATATATATATATAAATAAATAAATAAAGTTACCGGTAGTAATGTGTGTGTATAATATGAATGTACAGTATGTATGTGTGGTTCGACACATATTCATATGAGTATGTATTATGTATAAACTTTCTGGAAATTAGGAGGGAAGCCACTTTTTGTTATTTCTATTTAAATGTCTTCGCTGACTTTGGGGTGGGTTTTTGAGCATCATTGTTTCATTTAAAACGTTTTAAGTTTAATACTGGACCTGCATGGGTTGTATTTCCTTCTGCACCACTGTTTGTTTTTTTGCTTAAGCTCAAAATAAATAATAAATATTAATATTTCAAACATCAGTGTGGTCGATGTGGCACTGTCTGATCATTTCTGTGTTTTCTTTGACCTGTCTGTTATTCCCAAATCACCGACTGGTCCTGCAGTTGTTCGGAGGAGACACATAAATGACAGCACAAGTGCACTCTTCATGGAAATGATAAACTTTGAAAATCCTTCATGTTCAAATGTTGACGACTTTTTAAATTCTGTTACATCTAATATCTTGAATGTTCTGGACACCATTGCTCCTATGAAGGTTAAAATGGTTAAAAATAAGCAGAAAGCGCCATGGAGGAATAATGAGACAGTCAGGGCACAGAAAAGGGAGTGCGCGGAGGCTGGCGAAAATGAGCAAGTCAAAGCTCCAGATTCATAAAGAGATTTATAGAGAAAGGTTGTACATGTACAACCTCATTTTATGTAAAACAAGGGAAGGATTTTTTCTGAAATAATTTGGAAATTGCAGTAATAACTCGCGTGCTCTGTTTGCAACAGTAAACAGACTAACAAACCCTCAATTCTGCTGCCATTAGAACTAATTTCCATAGCTAAGTGCAATGAGTTTGCAGTATTCTTTAATGACAAGGTTCAGGGGATTAAAAATGCCATAAATTCCACAGTGCAAATAATAACTTTAAAACCACCTACACATTTAGAGCTGACTCAGTTTGCACCTGTAACTGACAAAACTGTCCAAGAGATCATCACCAGTCTGAGTTCTTCTACATGCTGCCTCGATGTGTTACCCACCAGATTTCTAAAGTCTGTTCTGAGCACTTTGTTAACACCACTCACTCACATAGTTAACATGTCGCTTCAATCTGGAACATTCCCAAGGGCCTTGAAAACTATGGTCATTAAGCCTCTCCTAAAGAAGAGCAGTCTTGATGCCTCAGTACTGAAAAATTATCGGCCCATCTCAAATCTGCCATTTTAGGCAAAGTCCTCGAAAAGGTTGTTTACCAACAGCTCACTGACTTCCTCTTAATAAACAACTCATTTGATGTTTTCCAGTCAGGTTTTAGACCTCATCACAGCACTGAGACTGCTCTTATCAAGGTGACAAATGACATCCGCCTGAACACTGACGCAGCGGGCAAAGCCTCAGTCTTAATTCTGTTAGATCTGGCGCTGCTTTTAACACTACTTCGATCATGGGATCCTCCTACAGAGACTAGAGGACTGGGGTGGGCATCACTGGCACCGCCCTAAATTGGTTGAAGTCCTACCTTGAGGACAGAGAGTACTTTGTTGAGATTGGTAACTGTGTCTCAGACCACGTGAGCTTGACCTGTGGGTGCCCCAAGGGTCAATCCTGGGACCCCTTCGGGTCGACCTCTATATGCTGCCCTTAGGTCAGTTAATACACAGCACAAATGTGTCTTATCACAACTACGCAGATGACACTCAGATCTATGTCTCACTGACGGCAGGTGAATATGGACCAGTGGATTCACTCTGTCACTGCATCCAACAGATCAGCGTGTGGATGCAAAACAATTTTCTTCAGCTAAACTCAGACAAGACTGAAATCATCGTCTTTGGGCCGCAGAAACAGAGAAAGTGTCAGCAGTCACCTCCAGTCTCTCGCTCTAAAACCGACTAATCAAGTTAGAAATCTGGGGGTAATAATGGACTCAGACCTGAACTTTAACAGCCACATCAGATCAATAACATCAACAGCCTTTTACCACCTAAAAAACATTGCCAAAATTAAAGGTATAGTGTCTAAACCAGACTTGGAGAGACTTATCCATGTATTTGTCTCCAGTAGGTTAGACTTCTGCAACGGCCTGTTCACTGGCCTCTCAAACGAGCTGTAAAACAGCTGCAGTACATCAGAATGCTGCTGCTCGAGTCCTGACAAGAACCAGGAAGTACGATCACATTAGTCCTGTGCTCAGGTCTCTGCACTGGCTTCCTGTGGCTCAGAGAATTGACTTTAAAGCAGCTCTGCTTGTGTTCAAGTCTCTCCACGGCCAAGCACCAAAGTACATCTCTGACATGTTAGTGCCATATGAACCATCTCGCTCTCTGAGGACCTCAGGGACCGGCCTCCTGCAGGTGCCTAGAGTCAGGACTAAACATGGGGAATCAGCATTTCAGTTTTGCAGCTAAAATCTGGAACAGTCTCCTGAAGATGTGAGACAGGCCTCCACTCTGACAATGTTTAAATCCAGGCTAAAAACAGTTCTGTTTAGACGTGCATACGACTGAAAGATCTATCTGCACTCTTCTCTTTTAAAGCGCTTTATTTTAAAATGATTTTAAAATGATTCTGTGTGTCTTTTTGTGTTTTTATGATTTTAATGCAACTTTTCCTGTTTATGTAAAGCACTTTGAATTGCCCTGTGTACGAATTGTGCTCTACAAATAAACTTGCCTTGCCTTGCCTTGCCTTACATGCAGGGACACCTTCAGCACTGTCTATGATGACACTGTCAAATCAAAAAACACTTAAACCACTTTTGTCATTTCTGTTGGAATTCAAACCGTTGTTACGCCATGTGTAACCTAAAGGTAGAAATGTGCTTTAAAAATGTGACCATTTTAAAACTGGAATGACCAGCACACAGTAGCAGTTTCTTTTTAATTATCCACATATTATACATACAAAATAGTGCCGGACATATGCTGTGGCTGTCTGCACGTCCCTCCTGCTGCTCCAACAGTTGTTCCCTTTCAAATATGGCCGTCCCAAACGGCACACGTGTCATTCTTCCCAAAGCCCAGTGCATTCTGTCACACCTGCCCGGGCCTCCTCACCGCAGCTATAATTGTGCCATCTTCATACACATATCCACACTCCATACACTGCATTGTTCACATACTAAACACCCTGCAGGCTTAGGGGCTTGTCCTCTGTGCCCTCTGAGACCACACTGCAAATACGAAATGGCTACATAAAGTAAAATGGAGTAAATTAAGATTCTTAACGGTTCAGGGTTCTTCATCTTAATTTAAGAGCTAGCTCTATTCACTAGCAATGTTTTCATCACTACTTCCACTCCTATTATATCTAAGGGCAGGTTTTTGAACCACAAGCTTTCTGGATAGTAGGCAGTACTTTACCTACTGCATCACTTTTCTTATATCATGCCATATAATTTAGCTTAAAAGTTCTGTACCTGACTTTTATTGTCTTAAAAACATGAAAAACTAGTAATAGAACTAGCTCAGTTGTAGAAAGCTCTTTTGCAACTTTCAGTGGCCAGAGCGAGTTTTGCCATCATGGGAAACCTAACATCAATTAGCATGCTAACAGCAGACTTCCAGCTTTGCAGAGAATAAAATGCTCTATAATAAGATGCAGACAATGTGCTGTGGTCCCATTCTGTCCCTAAGAGCTGATTTTGCAATTCATCTGTACTGGGGCAAAAAAGGTTTTATTACGTATAGGCCAATGATCGAGTGCAGCCTCTTTAAAATGAGAAAACAATAACACAAACCCAATCAGAAATACATTACAATATGTAAAATCACCCTTATTTTACCTTTAAAGATTCTGATTTGTTGAGTCACTTATATCTCATAGTTTTCTCCTTTTTTTGCAGTGTATGGTTAAAGGTTTGGAGATATGGTGTGATAGAGCCCTCTCCCACTCACTGTCCCCAACAGCAGATGGCCCAGACTGGGGTGGGTTGAGCTAACGGGGGGCTATTGTGCGTGGATGTAGCGTAGCCGCCTAGCGCAGATGGCTTTTGTAGCTTTTGTGTGTGTCTGACTTTTGGCTGTGTAGGCTGCCTGGGTGCTGCCTATAGACCGCAGGGCCCTGGTGGTGGGAGAAGGGTTGGTGAGGGCGGGTGAGGGTGGGCTGTCTGCAGCAGTGGGTGGCAGCAGACCTATGTTTCATTTGCATTTCTATCTTTTTGTTTGACATTGTCTTGCTTCAGTGTGCAGTGATTTCCTTTGCTCCAGCTAGCTTTGTTGTTGTGAAAAATGCATGCTTTGTTTGCCAAGATAGATCGAAGTGATTCTTATAGACCAACTATCTGTGGCACAATGACATAATTTAGCCATTTTTAAACCCCTGTGACATCTTTAAAGGTTGCATTGCATGAAGTTAAAACTGAAAAGCTGAGTTCTGTCACCTCAGATAAGAAATGTACGTATGCGTTTATGGAAACAATGGTCAATGAGTCCAAAAGGGAGTAAATTTGTAGACACCAAACAGCTTGCTTGATAAATTATATTGCTGGAAATTATAATAAATTGTAAGTTTTGCCCAGAAAACAATGTTACATAATCGTATACAAGAGTTCTGCCAAGTAAATTCCACTTTAAGTTATATTTCTTATTATTGTGAATTAAAAACAAGTGGTAATTCGGCCTTAATTCTTGTGATGTCACTTCCTGGTGAGTAAATTCTGTTTACAAATTGTTTGCTTGACTCTGTCTGTACTACTATCATTTAAAAAAATATCACAATTCTATTCTACTGTCCTAAACACAAGTAATAGTTGATTACTTCCTAAAATTACCCAGGGCTTCATCCGGCTGAGCATTTCACGGATTAAAGCCCTTTCCACTAGCTTTAGCCTGAACTAGCCTAGTCAGCTAGTATCATAGCTAGATTTTCCTCTTCTTTGTTCACCCTATTCTGCTCATGTTGTCCTATGTGGAGTAAGATGAGCAATAGTTGGAGATTTTAATGTACATGTTGATAATAGCACAGACGTAATACCTTCAGTGCTTTAGATGGAAAAGGGTTTTTTTTCATGTAAATAAACCAACCCATAGTCACAAGCACACCCTGGATTGTTGTAATGTATGGACAAAAAGAGTCGGACCGCAGTTTCACTTTTCTTTCTTGTGCATGTGTATCCATACTGTCACTCTTGTGCAAAATACCTCCACACACCTCAAGTCATGGCTTCACACTTTGGAGATATATCACGCGAGACAGAAATACTAGTTCCACTGAGCTGTTTTACTGTGTACAGAGCCATTACAGAGCAACAAAAAGATGTGAAGAAAGACCATAGCCAATGCCGAAGACTGAATATATTCAGGAGGCACGGTGTGGCTAGCACTCTCGCCTCACAGGATGAAGGTTGTGGGTTCGACTGGACATTTCTGTGTGGTATTTTCATGTTTCTCCCCGTGTCTGGGTGGGTTTCCTGATTGCTCCGGTTTTCCCCATCGACCCAAAATAAGCCTAGTACAGTTCTAGAGATGGCTCCCTGGGCGCTGCAGTGTGGTGCCCACTTCTTCTGAAGAGATGTCCCAGCAGGGTTGAAAGATGAGTCAAATGCAGAGGACACATTTCCCTATGAGGACAATAAAGTGTACCTTAACCTAACCTTAACCAGATGAACAATTTGTGTGTCCTGTCAACTCATTATAGCTGCTAGGTTGTTAAGACCTGTGGTTCCAACTTGTTTGTCTCATGTACTCCCTAAGAGTTGTCTCACACTCTCACCCTTTTAGCATGTATCACTGTTTCTTTAGTAATTATAAATCCGTGTAGTGTATTGCCAAATAAAACTATTATACTTTCTCGATGTAATAATATTGATGGCCAAAAGTCTCTTTCAGAACCATTAAGGATATAAATGTACAACAAAGAACATTTTATATTCAAATACAATTTAATTTAACTATTCTCTGAAATCTGAAATCATTCTCCTTAGCAAGTGCTCATGTACCCCTGGTAACACTGGTTTATAAGACAACGCTATGTGATGCTGCCTTTCTTTAAATGCAAATGCATGTGTCCAGGCTTGTCTCCATCAAGATGTTATTGCATTGCCTGGAATGTCCCGCAGCATGGCATTAAACTCATCTATCTTTATAGAGACAAGCAAGTGACACCACTGTCCCAAGTTATAGGTCAGATGTGTGGAGATGCAAGTCCGCTTACTGCAGCAATGAGTGTTTTTCAAGGTATTATTAGCAATAAAAAATCGCAAGACAGATAAGATAAATGCCAGTCTGTGGAACAATCTAGAAAATAAATTAACACCCCCCCACCAGAAAAATAACATATTGCACCTTTACAGTTGTTGGGATAGTCGTGCAATTATAAAGGTTGTGAGCAGGAATACTTTGCTCGATCTTTCACCACATCACTTACAATATTTCCAGTGCTAAATGAGGATCGACATATGCCTGC